>BMAO01009223.1:0-14836 GCA_019973975.1 Trichonephila clavata | reverse complement strand
AGCGCTGAATGCAATTTCGCGTGTTATCCGCGAGCTCTCGGGTTCAAAATGATCTATGGCGTGTAATACCGAGAGAAAAAGTGATTGAATGATATTGGGAATCGATTAGGGATATCGGCTGGTGGGTAGTTGAACTTGGAGAAAGCTAAGTGCTGTGGTATTCACATAAGAAATTCAGCATTTTCTGTGTAGTAAGTACACTGGTACGTTAATGTCTGTATGCAAATTTAACATTTAAACTTTTTTTTTTTAGGATTTGAAGCCACAGGAGAGAAGAGAACTTTCGTTGCTAGTGGGGTATACAAATCAAGTCACAAATTCGAGCCAAAAAAAAACTTAGCAGAATATTGGAAGCTAATGCTCATTGAATTTAATTATGCATGAAAATGTTCATTTTGCGTGGCACGAATGAGTGAATATTAACGTCGCACTTTTCAGCAAATCGAGGGCTTTTCGTGACGTGATTTTGTAAACTTGAACCATGGTCAAGAAACGAGGACGACACCTCTGCTATGTTACTCCACTCACACCACACTAACGGGAGGACGTTTGAGCATCAACATATTTAAGGTGCATCGGCTTTTTCTGCACGGCGGGTCTTCAGTGGTACTGGGCTCGAGCTCACGGCATGCATTTTGCGAGTCTCACTATGGCTGTCTTCGGTTATTGTTAAAGAATAGGATCCGAATTTGGACTATTTTTTCAGATATAAAAGTACTCGAAGATTAATATTGAATTTTGGCTTCACTATCTAATAGAGAACCTCTTATTTTATCATACCACTCATTTTTAATCGATTTGACACATATTTTCTGGTCTAAAATGTGTTTCGCATTTTTTTCCTATACCGTAATGCTAAATGAGATATCCTTTAACATGTTGAGAGGAAATTTAATTATTTATCGAATATCTTTAATTTTAACAACACTATATTGTAAACAAATGTATGAATTACAATTTTGCGAATTTTTATGAAAATTGAGCCATTTTTCCGCGTTAGCTTAGGCACTCATACATTTGGCGAAAACAGTCTTAAGCTACACAAGGCCTATTGGCGACAAACCTCGTAGTTTGGAACCTCGGTCAGTGACGAAGACACCATCTAAACTGCACCCTCTCGTCGAACTTCCACAGTACGCCAACGGGAGGATTTCGATCCTCGACAGATTTAACGTGCATTTCCTCAACATGGTGAGTCTTCAATGGTGCAAGGATTAAAATCATGCTCCTCCCCCAATCTGTGACCATAACCACTAGGCTACCACTGCCACTATGAAATTTGGTGTCAGCACAGGTGTAGTTTCTAATTTTTCTGGCCATAGAATAAAATTGAGATCCCCCCCCCCCAATAGTCTTAATGTTGCTTCAGAATGATGAAAATTGAAAACATACTAAATAAAAAATCTAACTTAACTATTATTTAAAAATCTCATAACTATGATATGCGGATGAATTAATTTATGAACAAAAAAGAAATGCTCAGATGGAGTGCAGACGTGAACATTTAAATATGATAATTGTAAGTAGTATAAAGTGTTGTGTTAATAATAATAATAGGGATGCTTGATTATTTTTAATATAACAATGATCCTTTTTCCATTTTGATCTAAAGAACAATTTTTGACAGTTTTTCAAAGAAATGGAATTTCATTTTTAGAATTTTATAAAGCATAAGCCAACTTTACGTTTCTTTTATGACGGGCATATTTTAAAAAACATCGCAACATTAAAAAATGGGTAATATAATAATTTTTTAATAGAACTCTGTTTCTCTCTTTTGTTTACTGTGATAACTGGAACATGACAAACGAAAATAATTGTATGATGACATTTTATTTGTAAGAGAAATATATAGATTTCTCCCAGAAGATTACATATATTTCACTATTTTTAATACACGTTAAGAATGTGAGTACGTGTTTTGATTGCAATACTAAGTAACATAAGAGCTATTGGTCACAGACCTCGTAATTTTAAGCCCCGGTTAAGTGACGAGGACGACACCTGATCTGGCACCCCCTTCTACAAACTACTACACCACAACAATGGGAGAAATTTGAGCCACGACAGGAAAAAAAAACTAAATTTTTTAAAAATTTGTGTAAATTTTAAGCGAGCATTATATTTTTCAGCAATTACAGTGCAAAAAAGTCCTGCAATTCGAATGCAAATCAGGGGAATTATTAGTATCTGTTTTTTTAAGAGATGCTGATGATGTTAGAAATTACAAATATTCCTTTCAATCACGTAATTTATTTTAGGAATTTTATATCTAATTATCAAGAATACAAGATTAAAAACTCTGATTAAAAATTTTTCCAAAAACTATTTGAGAACCTCATGATTATTGTTACGTTTTCGCGTCGTGGCTGCAAAATCGGCTTCCCTATATACATAAAACTATGCTCTTCATGTCAACACGTGCACCCTTGGGATATTGCGGGGTCCTTTCATCTATAATCCCACCGACAACCGATGACCGTAAGAAAGCAACACTTCCTGCGAACCGGAGCCCCGAGAGTAATTGGAGGTAAAAGAGGCAGCCCCCCCCACACACCCCAACAAGAGTGGAAAGACAGTCCGCATTGAAATACTGGAAAGAACACAGTTGTGTTTGCCTTCTCCTTCACAAATAGCATATTCTGTGGAATGGGCATTGTCTACGTTTTAAAAAAAGAAACGAGCCTTACAGTAGTTGCATACGATGTGTAACATCTGACATGTTATCGTGGTAAATTCGCAATAGCAACTGAAATCCCGAAAAAAAATGAATCGAGTACGATTGGAAATAATTTTCTATGGAATAATTATATCTTTAATGAAAATTTTATTTAATTAACACAAGGAGTAATGCAATTTTTTTTATCAAAAATAATTATTCTTGTTCAATTTAGGGAAGAGCGGTAATGATAATTTATGATAACTAAAATATGACACATATACTTGTGTTTTCAAAGTATTTAAAAACCGTTGTGAAAAATAGCGTCCATAACAGTACCACTGTTAGTTGTTCGATTTGTGTTCATTTCGAGCTTGAGTTCATCATTCAAAAAAGCTATGAGTGGCTCGGCTTCTAGCAAACTGAAGTTAACTTTAAAATCACCACTCAAAATCATGGGAAGCGAGTGATAGTTTTTTTTTTAAAAAAGAGCAGAACCACCTTCGGTGTATGGTAAAAGTAAAAAATGCAGGAAATCTTTAATTTTTTTAATAGTTTGATTCGGAGAAACGTATACGACCACCGAAATCACTGTTTGTCCATTTTCAAGTAAGCATTTTGCCGCACATATGTCCCCAATATCTTGACTAACAATACCCAGTCCACTTGTTTGACGATAAGTAATATCCATATGTCGAGCCACAACATGTGAGTTGTTCTGTTTACGATAGTTCGCATATTAGGTAGAAGAAGTCAGACCGCAAGCCAAAAAGACAAGAAAAATTCCATCCAAAATCAAAAAATTGCTTAATACATTCTTCGATGCTAGGGATATTATCCACAAGAATTCGTTCCAACTGGACAAACAATTACAGGTCAGTACTACTTAGCTGTTTGACAGTGTTTGATGACCAGACATTCGTCCACGAGAATATCGGACTAAAGCAGTTGGTGTTAGTTGCACGACAATGCACCATTCACACCTCCCTTGTTGTTCGTCGATTTTTGGTAAAAAATAATGTTGTGTGTTGAACCATCTACCGTATTCACCTGATTTAGCCCCTGTGACTACTCCTTATTCCAAAACTTGAACTGAAATTAAAAGGGTGTTATTTTGACGATATTTGACCTTACAAGTAGCTTCGACGCATACTTTGCAGCCATTCCACAAAGTGATTTACAATAGCCATTCTATTCTTTAATAAATCGCTGTAACAAGTGAATTGAAGCCGGAGGGTCCTATTTTGAATAAAAAAACCAAAACAGGAATTAATTTCTTACTTCCATTTATTTTTACGGACAATTTTTAAAACTTATTTGCCGCACTGTGTGTATACTATTTCCCCTAAGCTTATAATAATCCCCCCCCAAAGACTTCAAACATAAGAGCATTGCACACGTATGTTTCTTCACGTTTCTTCGAAAAAAAGAGGGTGTGCATTATAAGGCGAATATACCTAAAAAAATTAAAAATTGTTATTTGAAAGTATAGTGCACGTTATATGACGGTGTGCTTTAAATGCTGGCTTTTACAGTAATCTGGAAGTTCAGCAGTGGAATATACTTTTAAGAACTCATGAATATTTTGAGATTTTGTATTTTAACTACGATTCTCGCGAATGTATCATATTATTCTAGGGTAATATTTCTAGTAAATTTTACATGTGCGAGCATTTTAATTTGTATTGTTTTTTTATTGCTGATATGTATAAACATTCACTGGAAAAAAGTTGCCAAAAGTAGAGATGCCTGGAGAAAACTTCTGGAGAAGGTCAGGGCCCACCCAGCGCTGTCGAGCCATTGGAGAACAAGAAGTATGCACATTCAAAATAGCTATAGGATAAATTTAAAAAATATATTTTTACTTTCAAAAATTATTTTATTTCCTTAATTTTATTATGAACACTTATTGTATATGTACAGCCCTATGATACCGCACAAAGCTTAATTATTCAATTCTCAATACCAATATGACCGCCAAATTAATTTCTTGAATAGAGTTTGAGATTTAAAGAATGCAATTTGTTTTCATTTGTACTCTCGTAATTATGTAATTAATGATATTTAGCAACTATTCGACAAGCTAACGTTTTCTTTGGAATTTTTGAATACATTTATCTAGCAAGCACAGTTTATTATACTTTTTTGAAACCCTACTGTTTTTACTTGACATTACTTTCATCTACCTTATAACTCACTTGTGGCTACAGGTTACCGACGTATGAGGTCCTGACCTCAAGTGGCGTATTTGCAGCTTTGCTAATTTTAGAATGAACATCTGCTGGCTGATCCCATGACCCGTTGCTTTCCAGAATATCGTTGTGACATTTGACTTAAGCGTGTCTGGGACATTGTGAGATATATGTAGCGTTTCATCTTCATGATAATACCACTGCAGATGAGTTACCTGTCATTTCACCCGCAAAATTTGCAAAAAATTTGTTTCAGTGCAGAATTAATGTACAGGGCAGTACTTTCTACAGTACTAAATTAAATACAAAAATAAAAATAATAAATAAAATAATTTTTTTTTTGTTTTTTGCCTGGAATATAAGATTTTGCTCTTTGGCTATATTGCTGTAAAATCCAGGGTATAACGTGCACTTTTAACATGCAAAAAAATAAGATCGAAATTTACAGGTGCACATTATACGCCGGTTATAAAAATATCAGCTTTAAAAGTAAAAAAAAAAGAGAGAGAGATGAGTATTAAAAAATTTAGGCTTCTACATATATCGAAATACTGTTTTTTTAAATTAGAAATGACATACTTTATGAACTTTAAGAGTCGTATTTCTAGAAGCATACTATTTTTTCCAAAACCTGAGATAATACTTCAAATAAATGACTTAAAAATATAAGAGCACTGTTTACGTACATTTAAGGTTTCTTCGTAAAAAAAGGGGGGTATTATACTGTGAATATACCTCAAAATTAAAAAATGCAGCTTGAAAGTAAAAGTGCGTTTTGGTAAAAAATTTTTTTGAATTTTTATACACAGAATGTAACTCTCATCAATTTAGTTCATAATTTCAGTAAAATTTATTCCCTTTCAGACAAATTTCGAAGAACCATGCGACAATTAACCATAATTGATTTTTAAATCGTTCTTTTAAGTACTGATTTTGAAATGTTCGAAAAATAAACTAGGGTACTATGAGAATAATTGGGAAGAAGTTTAAGGATGCTTTTTTGGAAAGACTTAGGATCTTTTTTGGAAAATAAACGTTATCTGAAAGCGCGTGATGTGTTTTTATTTGTATGGAAACGTGTAGCATAAATATTCTAATTGAGTTTAATATCGATTTAAAATGTTAATCTTGTTTTATATAGATTTTATTTGACGTGTGTGTATATATAACCTCTCTGTATATATTATTCATATATATATTCTTAATCACAAAATATATTCGAATTATTCGCACGTTATCTGTACTAGAAATAACTTCGCATTAGTTATTAGGTTTTCCTGAGATTTATGGTATAAAAGACATCGTTTTTCTAATTTGCTTGAAAGGAATAACACTATAAAATTGACAATTTTATTGACGATAAAAGGGTCTCTATGGGTTTCGGCTAGTCGATGGTTGCCTCGAGACAGGATATTTAAAGGAGGAAGTGGCCATCGAGATCTCTAGATCTGAATCCCATGAAGCATGTCTGGATTTCTCTTAGCAGAGCAATTGTATCTCTCAAAACACTTTCAGAGCTAAAATGTGCCTTGATGGAGTGGGAAATTTTTATTGTCCCAAGATTTCTCAAAAAATCTCGTAAATACTGTGAGAATGTGTTGGGAGCATTGCTGTTAGGGGCTATCATACCCTCCACAAGTGTCCTCACTATTCTTGGACTATTATACTTTCATGAGCATAAATTATGATTATGAGAGAGCATCATTTATTTTTATAAGTATCTTTTTATTATACTTTTAATTATTTTCATACCCAATTTCATTCGAATAGGTCAGCAGCTTTTGAAAAACGCCGAAGAATGTGTCTTGCACACCAGTGTATATGCGTAATGTTTTTTTAAATCAGGATAACATAAGAACATATATTTAACGATTATTATATCATACATTGCAATTATAAGGCATGTTTTGCTTTCCAATATCTTTTAAAATAAGTTGGGGAAAGTTTATATTTTATCACATTTTATGATTAATCAAAATTTTCCAGATTTTGAGGATATTCAAAGTCTTTAGAACAATATCCGTTCATACCTTATTTATACAAAAAAAAAACAACACATTTCTTATGTCAATAATAGTCATGATTCCAAAAATACTCCAATTAAAAATCAAGATAAATCAAAACAACTACCATTCTTCCCCTTATATTAAAGAACACACATTCGAATTACAAAAAACATCCTCAATTTTTCTGCTACCAAATGAAGTTTAGTAGACTCCGAATATACAGCTGCATAATCTACTTTTTTTTTCGATATAAAATGTATTCATTATCTTTAAAAAAAATTTCTTAATTAAAAATATGCTTTCCGCCAATCCAAAGAGTTCTTTAACCTTCTCTCTTTTTTTTTCATTCCCCTTTAATTGTTCCATAGACAAGAAGAAATCGAACGATAAATTTTTATGTAAGCACACGCATAGCTATTTCTTCGGAATCAAAGCTACTAATTACCGAGCAATGCGACCACTAACTGCACCCCCTTTAGAGCATTTTTGTTTTAATGACATTATCCAGCAGTCATTACACAAGATAGATATGAAGCTTTCTTTCTCGATATAAATTTCGTTTGATGAATCTAAGGGGAAGAGATATTAGAAAAAAAAAGGCATAGGCATAGATGACACACATTTAGAGCGGCACTGGCCTCCTTTTTGATTCACGATCGCTGCTATTATCGGGGCTGCTGGTCGAGGAAGGAAAAGGTATCACTTGCACTGAAATTTAATAAGATGAAATCGATGATTTATTATTCGATTTTCGCCTTAGAGGAGTCAATGACACTCTCGTGTTTCGATCGCAAACAGCCATGTTTTCTTTGCTGTTTGGCGCATTCCTGTATGATTAAAACCTGACTGAGATAAGATGCGATGAAAACAAATGCGACGTGATGTTTACTCTCTCTTCTTAAAAAATATAATAAATTAAAAAAAAGAAACGAGCCTTACAGTAGTCGCATACGATGTGTAACATCTGACATGTTATCGTGGTAAATTCGCAATAGCAACTTAAATCCTGAAAAAAAAATGAATCGAGTACGATTGGAAATAATTTTCTATGGAATAATTATATCTTTAATGAAAATTTTATTTAATTAACACAAGGAGTAATGCAATTTTTTATCAAAAATAATTATTCTTGTTCAATTTGGGAAAGAGCGATAATGATAATTTATGATAAATAAATATGACACATATACTTGTGTTTTCAAAGTACTTAAAAACCGTTGAAAAACAGCGTCAATAACAGTACCACTGTTAGTTGTTCGATTTGTGTTCATTTCGAGCTTGAGTTCATCATTCAAAAAAGCTATGAGTGGCTCGGCTTCTAACAAACTGAAGTTAACTTTAAAATCACCACTCAAAATCATGGGAAGCGAGTGATAGTTTTTTTTTTTAAAAAAAGAGCAGAACCACCTTCGGTGTATGGTAAAAGTAAAAAATGCAGGAAATCTTTAATTTTTTTAACCGTTTGATTCGGAGAAATGTATACGACCACCGAATCAATGTTTGTCCATTTTCAAATATGCATTTTGCCGCACATTTGTCTTCAGTATCTTGACTAACAATACCCAGTCTACTTGTTTGACGATAAGTAATATCCATATGTCGAGCCACAACGTGTGAGTTGTTCTGTTTACGATAGATCGCAACACCAGCTGCTCTGTGGCCCGGTCGTTTGAATTGTACGCAACAATCGAAGTCAGGTAACGAAGCACGTTCGTCCTTGTCTAACCACGTCTCTGCCTAAAGGACTTAGCTTCTTCTCTGATCCTAAAGTGAGAAAACAAAAACAAAGATCCCACGGCCTAGACCACAGGGGGTGGGGGATGGGGACGGAGCCCCTCCCGGATGAAGGAGAAAAAACAGAACTTCACTGAATAGCGCGCGCTTCCCCAACTTCCTGTTAAGCATTTCCGTCCCTTTTCACGAAATCACTCCCTCAAATCTTCAGAAATCAAGAGGAAAAATGTTACACATCAAAAAGATAATATTTTTGTTTTGTTATCTTTGCGACTTGTTAGGAAAATTGTTAATTTTTTTTCTTCAGTTGCCTTTTTGTGTTGTCGATTTTTTTCTATTTTTTAGTTTATATGTAATAGTGTGGTTGTTTTACTTAGGCCTCCTGATCGATAGTAACATCAGATCAAGGCCCACGAAATTCATCGTGGCAAGGGGTCAGTTGTACGTCTGTCATTAGCCGTAGCTTTGAGCACTATTCATGTGGCAGTACGATTTGGCTCGGTTCCACCCCAATTTTGAGGGAGAACACAATGGGGGTGGTCAGAGCCCCCCACCTCCCTTCCCTTTCCACCAGTCTCATGAGAGGACTTGCGGCTCGACGGCTATTTAGAGGGCCCCTATGCCACGAATGCACTATGCACTTACAAACACATCCATACCTTCTCCGGGATTTGAGACCAGACCCTACGGCACAACAGCGTCATTATCCTGGATGGGCGGAGTATGTGTATTAATGCTCTACATCAGTAAATAAATAAGAATTTATGAAGTACCCGTATTTTTCAAAGCGCGAGTTTCAAAACAGGCAAATAAGAGATCTTTACTCACTTTTATATCATGTTTTAAATGTGATTTGCTTACAGAATTCGGCATCTGCAAATTATTTTACAAAAATAAATCTAATTCCTATTTTAAGAGAGCAAGTGTTTATCAAAGTCACATAAAAAGTCAACACGAGAGCTTTTGGTAGTGAACTTCGTAATTTTCAGGTTACAAGGATGGCACCTGATTTGGCACTTCCTCACCAAACTACCACACCAATCAACTGGAAGACTTAAAACCTTGACAATTTTACGTGTATCAGTTCCTTTGCTCGTCGCTCTTCAGTGCCACTAGGGCAATTATTATTTTATAGCAGCAGGAAATAATTGTTATACCTTTATCTATTTTATATTTAGATGTACATTTGGGGTCTCTGGATCTCTTGGATCTTCAACAATGGCCTTCAAAGTGAATTAAACTAATGAAGCAAGAAGCACCACTCTTTTCTCATTAAACGTTTTCAGATAATTTTCGTTTCTCAACAAAATTATGTTATTCTAGTTATTAGCTGAAATTGAAAAGTTCAGAAAATGATGAAAATCTACTATTTTAATCCTATTTACATGTAAGGTTGTGAGTGAGATTTGTCCTTAATTTTAATTAATTCATTTTGTGATTTTACGTTATCTATTTTATAGATTCTACTTTTCCCAGATAGTTAATGTTCATTAAACAAATTTATTTTTGTTAATACAAGCATCTAAAAAAGCTGAAGTAAGTTGGAATTCCTAGTTATATATGTATGAGCTATATAAAATCCCACAGTAGATTAACGCGTATTTAATGTGACAAAATAGTGACTTAGATATAAGATACTAATTCTTGTTTTATGAATCTTTTATTTGTAACTCAAATATCTTCCCTTTTTTTGTTAAATTATTCTTTTTATCTCAAAGTGAAGTTTTCTTTAGTTTTATCTGTCGAGATAGAATCTGAGAAATATAATTTAGTTAATTAAAAATATTAGCCACTTTTTAAGGAAACTGTGACCAGTGAAACTAACTTCTTAAGCTTAATTAGCTGAAAATGGAACGAATATAATAAATTATTATTATATTTCACAATTTAAATTTAAAAAAAAATCAGTTAATAATAATTTTTTTTACAATTAAATTTTTTAAACTTTTTTTTAAAAATGTTCCTTGCGCATTAGTTTTTAAGATATGCCCATAATTTTTTTTTATATATAGGTGAACTATACAACAAAATATACCTGTGCATGAATTCTAAATTCAGAATAAAATTTGATGAAAAAAAATAAATTTTCTATATTAAATGAAATATTTCAACAATTATCACACATTCAAGATATTCAAAATAACACAAAATATGATCCGTTAAAATTTTTAGAAAACTAATTCGCAACTTTTTGAATTATAACATCTTGTATAAGCTGTGAAAATTTCAGAGATATGACGTCATTTAAAACGCAAGAGCATTTTACGTAACAATGAAAAGGCAAAATTTACGAATTAAGACAAAAAAGCATTTTCAACATTTATTTGAGTAAAATAAAAAAATAATTCAGTAATTATTAATCAAAATGACAAAAATTTTTGACAGAATTATCCTGTGAAATATAAGGAATTTTAGTAATATAAAAAAACTCAAAATCGCAATTTTGACCAAAATTTGGTATTATGAAGGTCCACCATCCCCTTAATACTTATTTCATCTTATAAGCATCATGAAACACTTTAAATCAAACTTCCTAAGATCTATTTCTACACTTTTTCCTCTAGCGCGAGTAAACCATTTTTGCGATTTGAGTTTACACATTAACTACTCCGTTTTAATTTTACGACGGCAGTTTAATGTTGATAAAAATCAAAAAGACTTTTCACCATTAGTACGAACAAAGTTAATGTTTTGTGAAGTATTGAATCTTTTTTTAAAGGGGGGGGGATAGTAACTAGCGGAGTTTTAAAATCGCATACTTTTTCGATTCCTCATATAAACCAGTATATTCTTCTCATTTTACTTTGAGTTTTTTACAACATGTGCAGTAAAGTGCAAAGCAGATCTACAAGTACAAAATACATAAAATAGCATAGCTCTGCAACCGAATTTTTTAAAATTTTGTGGGAAGTGGGAAATTTAGAAAATGAGAAAATCAAATTTAAAAATTAAATTTTTCTTATTTTTTCTGCATTGAAATACAACCTCTGACAATAAAGTGCGGTTAATGAAGTCAGAACGGCCGATCTGGCAACACTAACGGAACAAAACGCTGCACATGCTTAGCGACAGGTGTTGACCATCTGCTCCCACCATGGTTCAGTTGAGCGTCGTTTGTGTTCCATGTAACACTTGTCTTACTAAGTGCTTGTTCAGTGCGTTGATTCTTAACTGAGAACAGGAAATTGAACGAATAAATGATAAATTTAAAGTTTTGTTTTAATTTTGGCAAGACACTGAGAGAAACTCATGCGATTCTGGTACATGTTTATGAAGATCACGCCCTGTCAATGAAGTGTGTGTACGAGTGGTTCGCCCGTTTTCGAGAAGGCAGGGAAAGTGCTTTTGACAAAACCAGTAGCGGAAGACCGGCGACCTCCAGTCAGTGACACAAACATTGAGAAAGTGAGAAAATCACGAAAAATGGTCGATTAACTGTGCGCATGATAGTTGATGAACTGCAAATTAATCGTGAATCCGTGCCACAAATCGTTACCCAGTTTTAGGGATGAGAAAAACGTGGGGGATACGTAGGGTACTACCTCAGTACGCACAACAAGGTTCATGGTTTTTTGTTCACGACAATGCTCACCCTCACACAGCCAATATTGTCAAACAGTTCCTACAAATTGAACATCCCCCATACTCGCCAGATCTCAATCCTCCAGATTTCTTCTTATTCCCACGAATGAAACTCGCTTTGAAAGGAAAGATATTTGACGATATTTCTGATATTTTTTATTCCCGCATTGGCCAGAAAAGCAGAAAAGAGAGAAAAATACTTTATTTTAAAACCCGGGCGTTTCTTAATATCTAGGCGATTAGTTATTCCATCATTAAATAACACTGATGCTTCATTTTAGACCAACATCAATTAATAACTTAGAAGATACCTGATAGTTTTGGTCAATAATTTCAAGTTGTGAAATTGAGATTCTTTTTATAGGTTTGTGTCATTCTACCCAAATACTATTCTAATAATTTGAGTAAAGATAATTGCTTAAATAAAAATTGAGCTACATTTAACAAGATAAGCATAACAAAACTACATTTGTCGGAACAATTATTCATTTTTGTTTGTTTGTGATTTTGCACTTCAGTAAATAAATTATGAAGTAATATCAGATAGAAAGATTTAGAGATGGAAGGAGATAATAACATTATATAGCCATATATCGCATAAAAAATTAATAATATGCTTTAAATTCGAACAGAACCTGATGAATAAAGCAGCAAATAAGGTGTCAATCTGATTCCTTGAGCATGATTTAAAACTGGGAGGTGAGTCCCAGTAGACCTCATGTTGCATCAAAGTTCATGATGATGATAAAATAAATAATAAATCAAAAAATTTCAAGCAGAAACTAACGAAAAATCTGTTTGTTTATATTTTTCTAAAGGACAAGTCTTTTTTGACATTAACATTTTTTATTGCCAAGAGCGTAATTATTGTCGGATTTCAACGCGGTTTGCTTTAAAAAACGTTCTTAGAATTCTATATTAAATTTTTAAAATGTTTTTAAAAAACTGAGTTTTTGAACACGTCTAAAGATATTATCCCCGTTAACCTATTTAGCAGCAAACTTTAATATAAAGCACTAAGACTTTACAAAATAATAGATGGTGCGATTTGTTCCATATTGATCAAATAATTTAAAAATTACAGTAATTATTTGCTTTTTAAAAAAAAATATCAGGAAAAACAATAAAAATTTATATAATATTTATAAAATATTATTTAAATATTTAGAAAATAAATAGAATTAACGACACTTTGCTTTTTTTAGTAATCCAATTTTCTTCTAATCCATCCTAATTTTCTTCAGTTATTCTCGGCTAATTTCTCTTGTTCCCTTATCCGTAAAATTATTTTTACTTTGACAGTTAATCTTGAAATATTGGAAGTAATTTTATATTCGGTCGAATGATAAAATAACAGTTGTAATGGTCAGCTTTCTATTTAAAAAACTTTTAACAAAGATTTAAGAGAAGAATTTTTATTTTATTTAATTGGAATTGTAAATATATTATATGTTATTCCTGCTATTTTTCCGTTCTTAATGTATATTCCAAAACAATATTGGAAGTTTATTATTTTTAAGGAAATGAAGGTTTTTAGGTTACCGATAAGAGAAAGAATAGCAATAGAGATACTGATCAAAATCCTCAGCAGTTTATTTTATTTCTCTAACACTGTTAAATGTAACAATATAAACTAATAGTTGAAAACACTGCATTGAACAAAAGGAGGTCAAACCATTATATTTGGCATTATTTATATGAGGAGCTTATGAACATTAAAAAGTAAAAATTGAACAAAAGAGACAAAAAGTTCAAACGTATGATGTTTATCCGACCTATGCTCTGCCCCGGAAGGCATTGTACATAGCTGAAAAATACATTGGAACTTAAAAAACTTTATGCTACATTTGTTTCATAACTTAAAATTTTATTAGAACAGAAGTAAATTTTCATTCTAAGCTTGTTATTTTTCTGAGCTAAAATATGGTACGATGTAAAATATATTTTGCTTAAATCTTTGAAACAAAATGCATAGAGAAAAATAAAAAAAAATATTTTGAACAATACAAAAAGAAAATCCTATTATTTAGGTAAATAACAAACCGCATTTTATGTCTTAGTAGGATAGATTTCTGAGTATACACTACGAAAATTTTTTTACCTTATTGATAAATGGCTTAAGGTATATAGTATTAGATAGATACGCTAGAAGCTTTCAACACCATAAGACTTAAAGAAGACTAAAAGTTATACTAGCTATTAAGTATGTAAGAAATAAATGCATTGGTCTGTCTAAATCCCACCAGGTGATTGTTGGAAATTTTTGATATTGAGTACTCATGGGACACACATTTGTATCAAACAATAAGGTGAGAAAAATCTTTAATTTATAACGTAAAATAATTTATAAACTAACTTTTTGAAAAATATATATAAAAAACTGCTTACAATAGAATTAAATACATTGAAAAGAAATCAATATCCTATACAAGAAATGAAATATTTAAGGGTAGGGATTCCCACTAATCATGTCAAAGAAAGTTAAATTGCATGATTTAAAATATTTTAAACAAGCAGAGTTCAAAGCAGAGCATTTTTAGCCAAGATATGTCTTTAAATCTCTGTTCACGAATACACAAAGATCACATACAATAGGATATTTCCCCAGAAGGTATTTAAGTATAAGTCTCGTATACAGGGGTGTAGCTACCACGTATCAATGA
>BMAO01009222.1:0-76383 GCA_019973975.1 Trichonephila clavata | reverse complement strand
GGCGGTTTTCGCTTCAGACTGACCACCTGACCGGAACATCTCCTCATCTGCTCAGGGTCCAAGGTCACGTATACTGAGTTGGGCACAGTAGGTCTTGGCCCTCATGGCTGTTCGCCACTGAGTTAATATAACATTCTGCATGATTTGTAATAATGAACGCATAGTAAAAGAAATTAAGTATATTTGCAAAGTTTGTTACAGATTTTTTAAATAACTTCAAGAAATTAGTATGACTGCCCAAGATCCAAAAAAAAAGCTGAATAACATGCAAAACAGCACAATTTGATAAAAGTAAAACATTTTTAATTGTTATATTTAACATCTCTCATTGCTTTAATAACGTCATGTACAAGATTTGGCATAGTATGCACTAATTTTTTCAATTCCTACTCTATTAGCTCACACACTCTCTATATTTATCTTGTTCAAATTTTCAATCATTAATAAAATGCCTTTTAAAGCACTCAGTTGAGCTGAAATTTTATATACGCGCTTATTTTGGATGGCAATACAGTAATTTAATTATAATTAATAAAAATGAATTGATTAAAACTAATTATTCAAAGAATTACAAATACGCAACGTTGGCATCATTTTTGGCGACTTGTGTCGAAACTTGAAAAGGATTTTTCTCACATTTTTAAGCGCTCATTTCAGCTATTTTCTACACAATTATTTTGGGTAACAATACAATAATTTAATTATAATTAATTAAAACTAATTGACTGAAACTAATTATTTAAAGAATTACAGGTACAGCCACGTTGGCTTCATTTTTAGCGACTTGGGTCAAATCTTTAAAAGATTTTTTTCTGCACGTTTCAAAGCTGAACAGTTGAACTGAAATTTTATATACACGATTGTTTTGGATGTCAATGCGATACTTTAATGATAATTAATAAAAATTAATTACCTCTCATAATGCGATTCTGTCATATGTATATACATGTTGTTGTTGTTTCTAACGCCACCTGTCAAATGTCAATCAAGGCCCACAAAATTCATCGTGGTAAGGGACTAGGTGTAGCCTGTCGTTAGCTATGAGCACCGTGCAGGTGACAGTACGATTTGGCTAGGTTCATACACGATAGATGGTGACACCACCTATCTCCACCTCCACAATTTAGTCATGGAACTAGAGGGGAGAGAAATATTCTCCAGCCCCCTGCAACCGTGGTTGCTGCTATGGCCGCCCACAAGACTTTCGGACCCACTGATTTAATGAGCACGTACTTCGTTTGTACTCCGTACATACATATTTATATTAATTGTAACTATTTAATAAAAAGTAACTAAAACAATTTTTTGTTGTTGCTCTAAGTAGGAATTGACTTAATTTTTTTTTTGTATATTACTGGTTTGCATTAATATTTGTTGAAAACTACACAATTAAATTTCCCGTTTTCTACGAATTCATTTTGTTGTTTCCACACCACATTACACATGCTAAAAACAGTGGTGTACACAGAACTCTCTTTTAAGGTGGGAAGGTTACATTCTAAGAAACACTTAAATGAAAGCATCAAGGGGAATATCTATGATAAAAATTAAAATCTGTTGGTCTGTGAGCGGGAAAGGGAATTAAACCTCTATGTCCCTCTTGTGTACGTCACTGGTTCTACATATTCTATCTGGTTTAAATCTTCTAAATTGATCAGTCAAGGATATCGATTGGTTTTTTTTGTTCTTAACCAAGCAGTGGTAACTGTAGACGTGTGGTAAAATGCAGAGTTTTGTTGAAAGGTAAAGATAACTTCAAACATACTTGTATTTTCCGATAAATGAACTGTTCAAGTACTTCTTGTAGGCTTCAGAATTTATTCTTTTCCTATCAAAATACATTATTTCTAAGTCCATAGCACTCACCCCTCAAAATTATGATAAAGTTTTTAACCTCACAAAGCCTTTTAAGAAAATCGTAATAAAAAAAAATGTTTGAAACGCCAAACAGGATTCTCTGAAGGCCACTAGAAACGCAAAATACGGATTCATCTTTGAAAAGAGCCCATCATTTCAACTCTGGGAACACACCAATATAATCTGTCTGCACTACCACACTATGACTCATTTTTGCTTTGCAAGTAAATAGTGGATTTGTCTTGGGCATGCGTGATTGAAAATCACGTTCATTTAGTCATTCTATTGTAGTAGATCTTAAGAAGTCTTCCTTGTTCTCCTCGCTCTCCACTTATGAAATCTCAGACTCAGCAAACAGTTTTCTTTTTTCATCACGATACGTTTCAACAATCTGTCTCGTCTTAGTGTCGTTATTTATTTGCACGATTATTTTTAAAGTTTTGATTTTTAGAATATTTCTTTAAAATTTTACTCACGACTCCTTGACATTTTCCCCCTTCTGTAGTCTTCCATTTACCAAGTCTTTCATTGCATAAACACAGTCTTAGTATAATGTAGTATCTCTTCCGCAGGTCCCATTTTATTACCATGTTTTTATTAACTCGCTTTTTTCTTGTCTGTCCGGGTGGGATTTTGTAATTGATTTTAAACTACACTCATGTTCATAAATTAAGGATAATGAAGTTCAGGCAAAGAAAGAGACAGAAGCAAAACAAGTGTGGCTTATTTGTAAAGTCTGTTTATTAAACAAAAGGTAAAGAGCAAAAAAGATGCTATATGTTTGACATAATTAATAAAAATTGCGATTTTTACTCCCTGGAGCAAATTTTAAAAAAGAACCTATTTACAAAAAACAGTATAACATGGTTAGTATGATGGTTAATACGGAGTATGTCTCCCGGACGATGCAATACAGGCCTTACAACGCCTACGCATGCTGAGTATCAAATTATCAATCTGATCTTGGGGAATATTACACCACTCATCAAGCAATGCCCTCCGAAGTTCCGCTAGACAGGTGGGAGGGGGTTGACGGGCTGCAATTCGTCGGCCAAGCATATCCCACACATGCTCTATTGGATTCAAGTCCGGTGAGTATGCTGGCCAATCCGTAAAGGTGATATCCTCCGATTGAATGCATTCGTCTACAATGTTTGCACGGTGAGGACGGGTGTTGTCATCCATAAACAGAAATTCAGCACCCATGGCACCCCGAAACAAACGTACATGTTGTTCCAGAATGACATCCCGATAGATGTGGCCTGTCATCGTTACACTCTGAACATGAAGGTCAGTTCTGGAACCAACCAAGAATAATTCCTCCCCAAACGAGCCATCCTGCACCACCGTAACGGTATCGTTCAATGGTGTTCTCTTGGGGGTAACGGGTACATGGCGCTCTCCATATGAAAGTCCGGCGAGAATCAGACTGCAAACTAAACCTGGACTGGTCGGAAAACATCACACAAGACCACTGTTGCGGTGTCCACAATGTATGCTCTCTACTGCAGGTTAATCGCAGGCGACAGTGAGTTGCGGTAAGGGGAACACATCTGACAGGCCTACGAGCATATAGACCAATGTGCCCTAAGCGTCTGTACACGGTCTGCCTTGAAACTGTCGTACCGGTAGCTGAAGAGGCTGACGAGACAGGTCTGATGCTGTGCTCCGTCTGTTTATTTTGGCAGTAACTGCCAAATACCGGTCCTCATTCGGCGTTGTAACACGGGGGTGACCTGTGCTGTAACATCTACTCACCATTACCATCATCTTGGAATCGTTGCCAAAGCCTGGAGATGACACTCTGGGCGATTCCAAGTTCTCGGATACTTCCAGCTGGGTACGTCCACATTCCAGTCGTCCGATAATTCTACCACGTAAAAAATCATCCAAATGCTTCCTTTGTTCCATAACCATGCGGTTATTGCACTGAAAGGCTTTTAAAGCGCTTGTGAACAATTTTACTTCTTTGCCACCATTCCTTATATACCCCTCTCTTACACTCTCGTCATTGTGACGTACTATACGCGCCATCTGGTGGTTTCGTGTAATTTGTATATTCTTCTTCAAGATGTGTGTGATAATTCTACTGGTGAAATTTTTATTTTAGAGTTCAATTTCTGTGTGATTCTGAATGATACTTAATTTATGGACATAAGTGTAGTTTCCCAATGAGCTACAGACTTGAAATTTCTAACATAGCTCAGAAGTGGATGACAATGTATGAAAATGAGAAAAAAGAAGTTCTAATATCGTTCCCAAGCCCCCAAAGAGGCTTGTATGTCTGACCGGGTGGAACTTTTTTGTAATTGATTTTAAACTAACTTCCCAATGAGCTAGAGGCTTGAAATTTGGAGTATAGCTCAGAAGTGGATGACAGTGCATAAAAATGGTTATAAAAACAGGGTACATAAAAAAATTTTTATGAAGAAAATTATTTAATTCCCAGTTAACAGAAACAGTTAAGTATACTTTATCATACTTTACATAAATTTGCACTAATAAGCTAGAAGTATATAAAACTTTCAAAAAAGTTTTTATGGGCTTCTAGCTTATTATTGCAAATTTTATCATCAAAGTAATCATTCAATCTAACGGATATTCTAATATTTTTATTTGGAGGTGTATTTTTATAATTTCTACTCTCTCTCATTTCTGCATATTTTCGTATATTAAAAAAACTATTTCAATGAAAATGGAATAAGTATTTTTTTATTAGATTAGGTTTTACTCAATCAAGATGTGACCATGGTAACCTAGTGGTCATGGTCACGAACTCGTGGACAGCGCTGTCTAGTCTCGGTTTCGAGTCCTGTTGTCACTGAAGACGTGCCCTGTAGAGAGACCAATTCTGTCGCGGCTCAATGTCCTCTCATTATCGTGGAGTGGAAGTGAAAAAATGGGTTAGATATACCAGCTCACAGATGTTGTCTTCATCACTTGATGGTGCCTCAAAATGACGTGATCCAATGCCAATAGCACTCGCGTTGCCTTGGAGCGCGGAGTTAATATAAATTGATTTTCATTCTAATTTTTTTCTATTTATCTAATTTATATATTAAGTTTTACAGTAGTTTAAGATAAGATAATGTAAATATTACTATAAATTTAGTAATGAAAAAAGTTATTCAATAAGATATATTTAGAATAATTTATTTATTGCCAATGCTAAATACTGTAGCGGAATCTTCTTAAAACGGTTACAGCCTCTGAACAGAGACGATTATTTTTGTCTAGTGGTCGTGTTACTTAGCTTCGGATCCATAGGTCGTGCGTTCTGTCCAGCGGATATTCGACGCTTCAAATACATCTGATATGTTTTTTTTTTTAAAAAAATTGTTGCCTTGTCCAAAAGAAAAAAAAATGTTGAAATATACATGATATAACATGGGTAAAGAATACACCCAACTCTTTTTAACACGCCTTTATAAGTTTCACTTGATGGTCTCAGTAATATAAGAGCAAATTCTTAGCCTTAGAAATTGAGATTATTGAGTTGGTAAGACCAGTCAACCTTTAGCTGTCTTCGTCTGTACCACTGGGCTGTAGTGTATATATATCTTCAAAGTGTATATAGTCTTCAAATATTCATTAGAAATACAAATTTTAAAGAATTTTTCAAATAATTAAAAATAGTATATCATATATATGTCGAGTTTTGCGAGTGATCATCAAAACATTTTATTTTAACTGTCTTTATTCCATGAAATCACTTAGGGATCTGATTGCCAAGAGACAGAGACGGGCACGTGTTAAATATCAGAAAAAGCGGCCCCTTCAAAAGCCCTATGTCCTTCAAGTACGCTTCTTATTGAAGAGATATACTTGAGAATTTAAGGAGGACATACTAGGTAATAATGGTTAATGGTCAGAGCGGAATTAATTTAGATCTAATTTAATTATCTTCATATATATATATATATATATATACACACTGCTGGCCGCCGTAAATGTAACACCCTGAAGGAAGCACGCAAATAACATGAAATTTACAACATGCATTAGCAGAGGTGAGATATGCAAATGATTAGAATTTCAGCGCAGATACACATCACGCACGCCAATGACGCAACCTCAAAGCGCTATTTAAGGCTTGGAGATTTTGACGATTTCAAATTCGGCAATTGTGTTTTTCTTGTGGTTTTTTCAAAAAACGATCAGTTATGTCTCGTAGAAAACAGCGATCAGCTTTTGATCAAGTATCCGAGTTCGACAGAGGAAAGATAGTGGCCTACCGAGATTGTGGATAATCTTTCAGGGAAATCGGTAGTCGTGTTGGACGAAACCAAACAACTGTAATGCGGATATGTGGCCGTTGGATACAGGAGGGTACGACGGACCGACGTGGTCGATCGCATCCCCTCAGTGCATCACTTCACGTGAGGACAGGCAAATTGTGCGCATGGCAGTGACGGATCGCTCAGTCACATCACGAACCATAGCACAGCACATTGAGTCTGTAACGCATCATTCCGTATCTGCGCGTACCATTCGACGCCGTTTACAGCAGAGTGGTTTGTTCGCAAGACGTCCATTGTTTGGTCTACCCTTGATGCAGAACCACAGACGTCTCCGCCACCAATGGTGCGACGAAAGAAGGATGTGGGTGGCGGAATGGAATGAAGTTGTCTTTACTGACGAGTCACGCATCTGTCTGCAACACCACGATGGTCGGATTCGAGTTTGCAGACAGCGTGGAGAGAGGATGCTGAACAGCTGCGTTATGCACCACCACACTGGTCCTGCACCGAGTTTTATGGTATGGGGCGGTATTGGATATCACTCTCGCACTCCTCTAGTACGCATTGCCGGTACTTTAAACAGCCAGCGCTACATCTCCGAGGTGTTGGAGCTTGTTTCCTTCCTTACATTCAGGGCTTGGCCGCAGACATATTTTAACAGGATAATACGTGACCACACGTGGCACGCGTTGTCCAAAGGTTCTTCGTCAATCACCAGATTGAACTGCTTTCCTGGTCGGCTCGCTCTCCTGATCTTTCGCCGATAGAAAACATGTGGTCCATGGTTGCTGAACGATTGACCCAGATTACACCCCCAGCTGCCACACCAGATCAACTTTGGCAACGTGTGGAAGCTGCTTGGTCCGCTGTACCCCAAGAACACATCCAAAGTCTCTTTGAATCAATGCCGAGGCGTGTGGCAGCGGTGATCTCCAACAATGGTGGCTACTCTGGCTACTGATTCTGGCTGGAACCACATTTCGCAGAAGTCTATAAATTTAATCATTTGATACTTGGTCAACATGTTATCTACAAAATAATTTTTGTCGTGCTATCTCTTGTCTTTCTTGGTGTTGCATTTACGGTGGCCAGCAGTGTATATATATATATGATTTACTAATTTTCTTAAAAATTATTATCGGGAAGAATTTTACGATTAAACATGAAATATTAATACTTTTTTAAAAAAAAATATTTGTATAAATATTTAAATAAAACTGCAATGAAAACTTAATTTTGGAGTGAAAACCTTTGCCTGAGGTAAATCTAATATTTTACATATTTCTTATCCAGAAAAATAAATTATTCTTCCCCTCTAAATTTTAATAGTTTTGTTTGGGTACGAGATTTTGTTTTGGGTTTAACAGTAAGATAAGCTTTTAAATGAGATTACAAGATGATTTACTTTACTTTTATTGAGATTTAATAATATAATCAAATATATTATGGATCAAACTTGAAGAAATTCGTTAATAAATAATCAACAGCAATTTGTATAAAATTAGGTACTCAGCATCATGTTTCGTAAGAAATGCAAACTTCACTTAATATACAAGTAATATATATAAACATCATTATTTTTATGAAAGCTTTTTGCTCTGCAACATATTATTTAGCGTTGGAGTGTATATGTTTATTTTAAAAACACACACATATGAAAAAAGGTTAAAATAATCCATAACTATTTTTTTTTTTTGAAATACTCATGCAACAAGTATTTAAATCCATTATTTCGAAAAAAAGTAAGAAAGACATTTATTTTTCATTGATTAATTTATTTTTCACTTTATTACTCCTTTTGACGAGAATCTGAGCATACGGTATGACCAGTAAACATAATCAGGAACTGTACTGGAAGGAAACGCTATTATTGGCGAGAGAAGGGTACTCTCTAACCCTGCAGAATACATCCTCCAACTGCTTTTATCTCCTCCTCCAAAACACTCATCCTATCCTCTCTTTAACAACTTTCCGCATTTTGACATACGGTGTTTATTGCACTTCAAAAATGAGTTGACATAGTTGTATATCTGAAGATAAATAGCAATATCGGGAATATATTTTTTTATTTCTTTGTTTATTAAATATAACTAAATATTTCCGAAATTTGCTGAAAATTTTGCTCTTTCCTTATTTAAAATGTAAGAAATGAGCCTGAAAAAAAGTTTTATGATTTATTGTTTCTGTACTTTTGAGATTAATTTTATTTTAATATGTTTTTTAATGATCTATGCGTTAAATTTTCAATTTAGGCTAATTTTCAGTTATTTTCTTGGTACTATGAATTAAATTATTCTATTTCAGGAGACGAATAGTATTATTATTTAAAATTCTCGTGACCATGCCGTCAAGGTTTTGCACACGTAGATGTGGATGTGAGTATGACCTTTATTTTCTTCACATATTGTCCATAATTGAGTTTGATTGTCTTTTAAAATTTAAAGATTTATTGTTGTAGTTTTAACCTAGGACTTGTAAGGAGTACAGTATAGCAATGCGTTATTTATTCATTCAACTGAAATTTTGAGTCTGGTAAACAAATTTGTTAATATTAATATTTTACTTTTAACATTTTTCTTGGATGTTTTTAATTGGGTTTGGTAATGTCTTAAGTTTTTCTATGTACAAAGGTTAAATTATACATTACCTTATTTTTTTTACTTTTGTATCTACTTATGTTAGTGTTCTTCATCTTAAGTTATTTATGGATTAGACATCTTTTCAATAACATATGATTTTTGAACTTTTCTTATACATAATTTTTTGTGAATCAAAATACATATATAAATATTTTCAATAGTGATAACAAAATTTTCTTAACAATATCAAGAATTTTAAAGGGTGGTATTTGTATCTAAATTAAGTTTTGCTATGATATGTATTATAACCCCCAAATATATTATTAGGGTACTCTATTTTGTATTTATATATCTATATATGATTTCTCAGAAACCAAATCATGGCATAAGTTACAGATTCTCTATCTTTGTTTTGAAGGAATGATGTGTTTTATCAGTGAATAGTGTTCGATAACGTATTTTTTTTATTCAAATTTTTTTACTTTTATCTTTTAAAGATTATTTTTCTACCTTTATTATTATTATCTTCTTAACCTTATTGAGTATTAAAAATAAAATGCACATTTCCTTGGATAAAATGTTATGTAATTTTGATTTTTTACAATTTTTTGATTTTTTCTTATACAATAAGCCGGCAGGGTGGCATGGTTGGTTTGTCCCTGGCCTTCTGCACCCAAGTTTGCGGGTTCGACCCCGGCCCAAGTCGGTGGATTTTCACGATGCAGAAAATCGACAGCAGCCATGTCGTATGATAAGACAGCATGTAAAAGGTCCCTAGAGTGTCTGTTTGACTTGGGTGCTCTCGGCAAAATTAAATCCTAGTACAGGTTCACATTGTCAGAGCTCAGGCGCCTCCCTCTAGAGAGGAAACTGGGCATCAAAATTACCTACGGCGATTGGTATCCGCATATATGGTGCCACACTAAAAAGAGATACCATCTTTCGGGGATGTAATAGGTCTGCAATGGTAAAACACCAACTGGCAGCCAATTAGAAATAAAATAATAATTTCTTACAATTTTTCCTTTTTTTTATAGTTTTATGTTCTTATTATGATATAGTAGTTTCTAGAACACCATTAAATTAACTTTTCAAATGTCAAATGATGTCATGAGAATATTGAAAAAAATTTAAATCCTGATTAAAAATGCAATGATTTTTTAAATTTCAATTTAAGCAGTTGTGTTAGGTAAAAATCTGAATGTGTTACATAACTATAATGATCTTCTCTACTTCTATGTATCTGTCTATTTAATATATGTTTTAGGGACTTGAATACAAATACATGCCAAGTATTTGTAATATAGAAATATTTTTTCAAAAATGAGATCTTTTAATACTGAGACCTCCCCTTTTTTTTTAGAGTTTCTGTTTTAGATTCTTGCAATATTTGAGTTATGTTAGTAATAGTAGTAAATATTGAGTATGTTAGTATGATTGTGTGCTTTACTTTATAATAAATCAATTGTACATCCATCCAAATTTCCAGTTGATTAATAGACCTTAATAAGCAAGTAATGTCATACTTGTGAGCTTCATGCGTAACAATATTCAAACCAAGCCTCATATTCAAGTCTCCTTCAACGAATCATTGTATGGAATAATTGTGCTGTTTTATGTTAAAGTAAAATTGATCTTTAAATCACTTGAATGTGCTATGTATGTTGGTGTCTCTTCATATATCTTTCTTGTATCTTGACCTTGTTTCTTGACTATGAGGCATTATGTTGCATTGGAGGGATATTAATAAAACAAAATATAATACAGTTATCAATGTTATTCTAAATTTATGATTAGTGTATGAAAAGTCTGGGTACATGTATATTATCGCAACCTATTGGCGACATTATATGAAACAAAGCACCTGGTTGCCAATTCATCGTGTACAACACATAGGAAATCAGAGTTGCTAACTTGGTGAGTTATTAGTAGAGTTGACAATTGTTGTGTTAATACGTAAGTATCAAAGTTAGTTTAAAAAGCAATATTTATAAAAATGTGTTAGAAAACCGGATTTGTTACTGTTTTGTGGCATTAGCATCACACTACTCAAAATCTATAATTAAGAGCTTGAAATGATGGAACAATATTTTAACAAATATGTCATTGCATACTTAGAAATATTTCTAATTTTTAATACATATATCTTCTGAGTTTGTTTTAGGAAATGTATGTGTATGTGTTTATTTATTAAGACTGTACATTTGAATTTTGTTGTTTGAATGTTGATATTCTCGAAAAAGGAATTTTTAAATTAAATTAATTTAAATTCTGTTACAAATAACATTTTCCATTTTTCATTAGTTTTTAACCATTTTGTTATGTAAAAAAAAAGAAAAATACTTTTTTAAATATGAAATTGAATACAAATGGGAGAATCATTATTCATTTAATTCTTTTCTTTGTTGGTTCTGATTGTTGATAATTCAGTTTCAGGCCCCAATCTGCTAACACTTTTCATCATTGGAATGTGTACATTATATATATCAACCTCTTATTTTTCT
The DNA here is from genome assembly GCA_019973975.1 of Trichonephila clavata. Lineage (NCBI taxonomy): Eukaryota > Metazoa > Arthropoda > Arachnida > Araneae > Nephilidae > Trichonephila > Trichonephila clavata. Next base: position 65,202 of record BMAO01009222.1, on the reverse strand, counting down.
ATTAGCAATGGTAAGTTATTTTAGCTTTTGGTTACTCAAAGTTGAATTTCTAACATTCAAATACTAAATTATTTTAATTCACTTTTTGTTAATTCTTGTGAATGGTATATATTTTTGTTAACAAATTAGAAATAATCAAGATTACAAAAATGTGATTCACTGATTAGAATATTCAATTTGGATAGAAGTTGTATAGTTTATATAGATTGAGGTTAAAAATTGTAACATGATGCACCAAGTTTTAATTATTTTACATTACACTGTCAACAAAGAATATCTTTACCTATATTATAATTCTGAGTAGATTTTTAACAAGGGATAATTTTAATCCATTTATTTTTAAAATTCATCAGAATCTTAAAACTGTTTTTATTGACTTTTAATAAGATTGATGAGTTATACATTTCTACTAGAGGAGCTGAAATGAACTATTAAATTATATATTTATTAAATAATGATTTAGTTTTTTACTCATTCATTTAAGTAATGCTGAATAAGTTTTCTGTCAGTACTTACATATGATCACAACCATATTGACGACATTATATGAAACAAAATACATGGTTGCCAATTCAGCATGTACAACACGTGTGAAATTGATGTTGCCAACTTGGCAAGTTATCTTAAATGTTGTCATTGTTGCAATAGTACATAAGTATCATTCTGTTTGTTATAGCAAGTATTTCAAGGAAGCTTCACAAATTTTTAGTTAAGTATAGTACCTGGGACAATTATTAAAATATTTCTTTACTATATCTTGTTAAATTGAAAAAAAAGGCTCAATTTTTTAATTACTGTAAATTTAAAAATCTAATTTAAAGTAGATCAATTTGTTAACCGTAATTTATTTTGATCATCAACATGTGTGCTGTATTAATATATTTATATTTTTTTAACATCACTTTAATAATTTTTTATTATTTTGCAGACAAAGTAACACCATCTATAGAGATTTTTAATGACACAGGTAATAGTTTGTGTATACCTGATTTAATAGTACACTGTACATAAACTTTTTAAACATAAGGATTTCATTGTTTAGTTGGTTGATACATTAATACCTTAATTGTTAAAATTTTATGTTATAATAGTTATGTATGAACGTTTTTATCTAAAATACTATGTGCTCTGTATTTTCCCTTAGGGTTCACAGAAACACCTATTTTAGTAAATACAGAAACAGCTAATGTTATGATTCGACAACAAGTCAACCATGTTTATGAAAGGCCCAAATTACCTAATGAGTATGATTGATTATATTTTTTGAATGTGTGTTTATGCATTATGTAATGAAGAATTGAATTTCTTTTTATATTGATATTTTTGCCATAAATTTTATGTATTAAAATGAATTTATTGCTTGTCATTCAGGTACAATATACCTGCTTTTCTTATTGATAATTTTTAGAAAGAAAAGAAATTAAATTATTTTAAAAAGGAATGTCTTAAATGTTCTGTAATGTCTGTAATTTGTGCATATTTATAATATCTAAGTAGTTTTTGTCTTTTCTGTACTATATTGAAACATTTACCAGTACAGACAGAAATTTGATTATATGTATGTATATATGAAGGTTTTTTTTGTTAAGTTTTAATTATTACTAAAAAAATAATTGAGATAGAAACTTTATTTTTGTTATTCATAAGACTTCTGTACATAGTCACCATCCAGATTTATGCATTTTTTCTGATGTTTCTTGACCGTTTAAAAGCCCCATTACTGTAGAATTTAGCTGATAGTGACAAAAATCATTGTTTAGTATCTTAAATGACATGTGTTGTCAAATCCCTAAGCCCACAATTTCGGAAAAATTTGAGGTTTGGTTTTTTTTTTAATTCTGGGAATAAGAAAAACACTCAAAAAGAAGACAGAAGTGGCAAAATTTCAAAAACACATTCCCTACTATACTTCAAGATGAGTGATGGCAACACGACTCATACCTTTGGGAATCAGATTTTGCATTTCTTGATCTGAGCATCACACAATTTGTTCAGCAGTGTTCATTAGTTGGCACTAGTGATGGTCTGCTCCTTTTTCAGGTCTGATAAGATAATTCCATGATAGTCACAAAAAAACAGACAACATGGCATTACCTTCCCTATAGACTTCTGCATCTTAGCCTTTTATGGGGAGGCGAGTTGCTGTGCTTCCACTTCTTACTCACCTGTTTGGTTTTAGGATTATATTGATTGTTCTTTGTCTTGCTTCAAAAGATTTTACATCTTTTTTAACAGGTTGTGCTGTGTTAGGTCTAAAGAAGAATCAGTTGTGGAACCTAGCATATTGACACCTTGACATGTGCAGTTCTTGAATAATTTCCACACAATACTGCATTTAAGATTAGTCTCATGAGCATTTAGAATATTGATCTTTATTTTAACAGGATATGGTCCACCATATTCTTCATTGTGACAGCATTGTTTTTGAATGATGGACTTATATATATTGGATCTTCTACATGAGGAGCATGTTTCTATTGGGAAAATTTCTTCACCATCTCATAACAGTGTCATATGAAGGGCTATCATTTCAACACTGATTTGCCATGTACTGTAACCTGTTTCATGATGGTGCTTAATCATACTGTGAGTTTCTATCTCCTCTATACTGCAGATCACTTAAATTTATGATTTTTTGAAACCAAGCAAATTAACATTAATCATAATATTATGATATAAGGATCACTTAATATACAGAATAAATTTTAACCAATCTGTTATTATTTAGTAATAATAACTACTTTACTATATCCTCCTTCCCGGTGACCCTTAAAAGTAGACAGTATATAGCATGCATTGTCAAATACTCATACAAATGGTAATCCGTAACAAATAATTGTACATGACTCACAGTCTCAGAAACTTAGACATAAACTGGCTTGACAGACCACAGCCTTTCAACTAAATGAATAATGATTGTGTATGGTGTTAGGCCTAGGCCTAGACATAAATGACGGTTATCACATAATAGTACAGTCTTGCCAGTTGGTATATAGAGTTCGAAATGTTTCCCTGTTTTTCAGAGAGTATATACAGGAATAACATTTGACCGTTAAAGTTATTCAGATCATGATCTTATTGAGGCTGATTTAAAATGAGGCAAGACTCCCATTGAAGCCTGGGCCCAGTTGGCCCATGCCTTTAGACGTCCCTGTTCATACATATATAATCTGTGTAATGTATTTTTTTTTGTATATATATATTCTATCATAAAAAATTGTATTGCTTTTTTTTAGCAATATATTTTTGTTTTATTGAAATTTCAATTACAAGTCAAAGATCGCATATTTTCACTGTCTTGAAACATTTGTAATTGTTTTTTTCCCTTCTGATTCATCATGTTTGTTGATGCAAAAAACAACAAATTATATTGCTTTTTAAAGAGGTCTTTCAAATGGAATGCTTAAGTTTTGATTTAATCATCTGTAAGTAAATTTTAACTGGGGGGGGGGAGGAATGAAATTTTAATGTCTGATTGTCTTAGTGCAAGTTCATAAATTACTGAAAATACTTTTTATTAATAAATTGTAATTGAAGTTGCTTTTTACATTTCTTATTAGGAAATGTCATGCAGGCAATAGAAATATATTGATTTTGTCATTGCTATGAAGTTAAATCATTGTGAATGATTGTGATTATACAATTTCTGTAAATTTTCAATGAATGCATACAATTATTTGAGTAAAAAGGTTTTTGTTTGATTGCAGAACAGTTTCTTCTTTACATTCTGTTGGAATTGGCGAAATTGTACCAAATTGTGGTATGGAAAAGTTATGTGGGAAAGATGAATTTTCTGTACATTTATACACAGGGAAAGATCATACAGATGAACCTAGACTCTGTGTAGATGGTAAATAGTAAGTGTTATTTGATTTTTTTAAATGAAATATTCTTTTAGAGTTTTAAATATTTTTAGTTATAATGATTAGATATAGTAATATATTTTTTTCTAAAAATAAGTTCTAAGTTTTCTACAAATTATTTTTATGTTAGAAAATAGAAATGTGTTTTCATACCTAGGGCAAAAGGAAAATGAAAATCATGTATAACTTTCAAAATTCTATGAAGTGTACAGCTTTTAAAAATTATCATAACTGATGTTAAAATTTTCTGTTATATTGCGATCCTTCCTATTGTAATTATATTCAAACTTCCTATTGTAATTATATGCTTTTTTTCCTTATATGTAATTACAACTTTTCTTCGTTGCTTTTTCTTCAAAAAATTATTGAAAGTATAAGTTTAGATTTCTATGGTTTTTAAGAATGTTTGCAATATTTTAATTATCAAATATATAATTTTTCAAAGATTCTGTATTTATTTTGTGAAGTTGTTTTTGAAAACCTTCACCTTCAAATTTTGAAAGATGAAATCTTTTAATATCTCCTCCTTTCTTTGAAGCTCAAAGCATTTTTAAATTAGAGGAAAATTAAAATCCTTGTAAAAAATGTACAGTTAAAGTAAGATAGAAAGGAAAAGGAATCTATAAAAAAATATGCATGGAGAAAATTCTGTCTGATGACATGACTTTAAAGTATCATTTATTTTTTATACGTTAATTTTGTGTTTATTTATGTAATCTAATATTGTATTTAATATCTTAAGAATAATCAATTTCATCTTTCTGCATCTTAGAATAAGCTATTAATTATCAATATATTTGAAACTTCTCTGTTTAATTATAGTGTTTTGTCAAAAGATGTGAATGAAGGTGGAAGAGGTATGAATGTTGCCGTAATTGACAACTTGACACGGACAATAATTCGTGTAAATCATTTTGATACTTATGAAAAAGGTTTGTGTTCTCTTTATTCATTATTTACTTTATTATTTATCATATGAAATTATTAATGTAACAATTGATGATTGATGCCCATGATTTAAAAGAAAATGTATCATATTAACCTTGATAGTTTTAATCTTTTTTAGCAGTAAACTAATATATTACACATTACACTCGTTTTTCCTTTTTGAATGTTAAGTTTTGTAATAATGAATTTGCCTGCTATGCATGTATTCTTATTCTGTAATTTGGTTATCTTTCAGAATCTACTTTGTTAGAAACATTACTTTTGACTTTAAGACCTGGAGATATAGTGGTACTAATTACATTTGATGAACCATCTAGAAAGTATGTTTGTATTTTAAAATTCTTATGCATAATTTTTTCTCTCTAAAGTTGTTTTTTTCCCCTCTCTCATAATATGAATTGATTCAGTTTTAAATTTTTGTTTTTAATGTGATTATAAGTTGACCATAATTTTCTATGACTTATATTGTAGAGTTTGCATTTAAAATTTTTTATTTATTTTAAATGGTTTCCAAATAAATAGGATTAGATTTAATAATAAATGTAAATTGTTTTAAAGTTTGCATTACATATTTTCTAATTTTATACATTTTGCTGTGCAAAGTACTGAAAGTAATTTCTAAATGGTAGTTTTCTTGTAATTTAAATTCTGTACACATTTGTATTCTAGATTTCTATATAATTATCAAGATTTGTATCTGGAGATCTTTGCATTCATGTCAGATTTTGTTTATAAATTCATTTAGATTCAATAAATAACATTTATAAATATTGATAATAGATGTTGTTTAATGCTTGTAAAATAAGTAAGAAACAAAAGCTAGATAGAAACAGTAGGCGAGTACACTTTGTTCTATAAAAATGTGATTTTATTCAAAAGAAATGGAATAGAATAAGAGCCTATGAGATATATAAATTTCTTATTTGCATTTCAGTTATATGTATCAATTTATTTTATTTGCACCTTTTCAGGTTATCTCGAATTGCTCGATTGTTGTTATTTGATCTTGGCAGTGCTTTAATCCAGAACTTAAACTATAGAAGTAGTTGGTACTTAATTACTCAAAAAGGATTGTCCGGATTCTCACCTTTTGAAGATGTAAGTTTCCAATTATAAATATAAATTATTTTTTAATTAGCAGTATATTATTATTGTTGTATTAATTATACATTTTAAAGAACCACTAATTAAGTTGATTAAATTTTTTGTGTATAGTCATTCTTAATGTGAGCATTCATTATTTGGGATTAAATTAGGAGCATATAGGATGTTATGTGTTTAATTTATTTTCCTGTTTTAAAATCTTTTAATCCTTATAGGTAATAGCATGCTAGTTTTAAACATTTTAAGTTATATTGTAAAACTATAAATATAATTAATTGTGGATGAAACAATTACATGTTTTAATACTTTTATTTTAAGTAATTTCAAAACATTTCATGAAATAGTAGTCTTATAACAAAATATATATTAATTAATCTATGTATTAGAAGAGAGTATTGATCATAAAATTTGATGAGTTTTAAGTATTAAGAGTTTCAAAAGACTTGTGAAGTCAGTAAAACAGATGATTTAAAGATACCAACAAAGTTTTAGTTAAATTATTATTTAATTTTATTTAACTTTTAATTTGATAATAGTTATCTTCTTTTAGCTTCATTTGGCAGATAGTAGTGGCTGGCCTCAGTATCACGATGTTAGATTTTGTGTTCCATTTGAAAGTATGTGTTTGAATTATTTGATTCAAACTTTTAATTTAAACATCATTGATAAATTCATTCATATCAGATTCTTTCACATATTTGAAGTTTTAAAATCTTTGAAAAATATATATAATACAATCTACATTCTGTAATTTTTAGAAATCTAAAATAATAATTTGAGACGTATTATTTAGAATAATATTAACAAATTTTTTATATTCAAAAGTTCCCTTTTAAATAATCATGAATGTTTTTTAGCTTAATAATGTTAATTTTATATGTTTATTTTTGTTAGTTAAGGGGAAAATTGTTCACCCTGATCCTTTACCATCCAGTAATCCTCAAAGGGTTCAATTTTGTGAAAAGCATGAAGATTTGCCTTTGTTTTGTGATGGTGAGTTTATTTTTTAAAAATTCCTTTTGTGAAATTGAAAACTCGTATGATAATTTTTGTTTCCTTTTTCTGGAAAAAGTTCCTATTCCAAATATAATATATAAATTGAATTAAAGTAAAACAGTAATGTGCCAAAAAAATAGAATCTGTTTTGTTTTACAATCATGAAGCATTTTGTTTTTCTAACTATGTATTGTGTAATGAAATTTATTATAGGTATTGAAAGAAGTACTTTTTTCTTTCTGTAACTTTAAAAATTTTTCCCAGTAAATAATTAAAGCATTGAAATATAAACAATGTACTAATGTTTTATGTTTTTGTATTTTGTAGCTGATGTTGTGAATGATCCTCTTCTTCCATCTCCTGTGTGGAAACAACCAGCATCTATTAATAAAATATATAATGTTCCTGTCATAATAATGAGTGGTAATTATTAAAATGTTAACTTATTGGGATGAAATTCTTCAGTTTAAATGATTTTTTTTAGTGTTACAAAATTGACAATGCTGAATTATTATTCGATTATTTATGCTTGTAAATGAATTTAATTAACTATTTTTAGGTACCAGGCAGATTTTTTGATTAAAAAATGAAGACAGGAAACATTTTTTAAAAATCCAAAATACTTTGTGGGTTTTTAAAAATATTAAGTAAATTATGTTATCACTACTTTTAAGAAAAGGAAAATAAAAATAAAATGAAAGCAGTCCATTTACCTTTTAGTATTCTTAGTCTGTGAATTTTCTTTGACTTCTTGATCATTACATTATGTAGTTGTCTTTCTTGATAGTTTTTGCAGTGTATTTTTACTAAAGATTTATTCTCGTATGAATGGTTATTTTTTTAAAATATAGGTCTAAATCAATTTGATCATTTTTTTCTTGTTTAAAAACTTTTAAGAAATTGTGTTTTTAAATTTAATACTTTATTTTGCTCTACTACATTGATATCTTAATATTTTGCACTATTTTGTGATAGAGAAATATCTAATATAGTTTGACTATTTTTTTGTTAATCCACCCAAAACCTTTTATTGAGTGTGATGATTACTTACAAACTTAATCCAATTGGGTTTCCTAATGTATAGTGTGGGAGCTTAGAGAATTTGATTCCATACACACAACACCAAGATTACTTTTATTGTTCAGCTGAATTTTGAGGTTTGTTACCTTATCATGTTTTTGGCAGCTCTAATTTGCTGTTAATTTTTAAAAAAATGAAGATAATTATTTTCTTGGAAGTATTTATTGTGATGTTTAGATAGGAGTGTAATTAGTTTATTTGTATATCATATTTTACATAAAACATGAGCAATGTTTTTTTAAAATTAAAATTCAGGTGGAAATGCTCAGTATCTTCCTTTAACCCTGGAAACACTTGTTCGTCAGCCTGGAATAAAACCTAATATAGTTGTAGTAAGTACACATAATATTCATTGTTGAATCATAATGTATTTTTTTGTATAAGAATCATAATATATTTACTATATATAACTTTAAAACTTGTATTGGTTATATATGGTAACTCTTTCATTCTTTATCATTCTTTAGATGAACATACTTGTTAGTTACACTGTTATTTAAGAAATTGGTATAGAAATAGTTTATCAGACCTATTTTAACATTGTGTAGTTTTTGTGATATTATGAGAAATAAAGTATACTATGAGTAATATTTCATTTTGCAGTTTTTGTTTTCAATGAAAGGAGTTTAATTTTGAAAAACCACTTCATGTGTGAACAAGTGTCATTAAATATTGTTTTCCCCAACTTAAGAAGACATGCAAGGAAAAAAATACAAGTGCAACATTTATACTGCAATTTCTAATGACATATTTCTAAATGCATAATCAAGGCATACATATAATATATTTAATTTAAATTATAGTTGGTTTAAAAATTGCATTTTTATTTGTGAAAAGACATTCTAAAAAAATGAAAAATATTTGTTCTAAATATGATCAATTTTACACATATTTCTTTACAATAGCAAAATAATTTATCTGAATCCTTTGTAATATCTATTGTTACCAAAGCAGAAATGTTTTGAGTAAAGAATTTAACAATTTAATTGGAAATTTTCAGTTTTTCACTTTTGTATTTCATATTTATTTTTAGTCTACACTGTAGATGTTAAAGATGCCTAAGCAAATGTCTCTTTTAAAAATAGTCCATTGATAAAATTTTTTTCATATACATTCAAACATTTAAGAATTAGTTTTTTTTAAAATCATGTTTAGCGCCTTATTTTATATTTCTTTCGTTTTTTTTTAAAGTATATATTAATGTAAAGCAATTGAAAAATATTTGAAAATTTTTTTGAGTGAAATTTATTTAGTGTTATCTATTTTAATAAAATTGTTACATTTGTGTATAATCCTTTTAAGGAAAAATCTGTTAAGAGCTAATTTTTATTTTAATTTAGGTGTATCATTTGGAAAATAATATGATGATTCAAAATTTGTCTCAATTGTTTGGTTTCATGTCAGAAGAACTATCTCAACCTTCAACTAATTGTGGTAATAAATCCATCATTTTTCATATTTAGTTTTCTTCTTTTAAAGTTTATCCAGAAATATTATGAATCAACCATTCTTGTAATAAATAAGGACCAGTCGGAATTACATATTATTTTTCTTTTAAAAAATAGTGATGTTTATATATATTATTAAGATTGATTGAAAAACTTATTATATGTAGATAAGACTGGGAGCTTTGAAAAATTGCATATATTTTTAAAAGTGTGGTACTACTATTTTTTATATGTCGAATTTTTTTCTTTAGTTTTCTGTGAATCTGTGTTATTTTTGATTCGTTAAACAATGTCAGTTTGAAACATTCCTATTCTTATTTCAGAAAGAATTTTAGAAGCTTTTGAACTTCAAGCATTGTTATTTCCTGATGCTGTAAGTTATTTGTATTTCTACTAATTAATTTAGATAACTAATCAGAACTTTTCAGCTATCTAAAATATTTGGAACATAACTATATTTAGTGAATGATTAAATTAATGAGTATCTAAAACAAAGTAGTGTGTTTAGTATAAGTAAATGTTTACATTTTAATTTTTAATAAATTTGTATTTATTTATATTAAAATGAATAGTAAAAGTTACAAATTTTATGTATGAAAAATGATATAAAAGTTTTATTTTCATTGTGTCACATTAATATTAATCTAGCCTATGTTTCATGTTTAATTATTGCATAAAAATAAAGTTTTAACATGAAGCATTTTATTCATTCACTAAAATAATTGCACTTTTTTTAGAAAGAATTCCTTTTCATTGGAGAAAATGCTATTTTGGCTCCCGATTTTCTTTTCTTCATGGGTCAGTTATTATCTGTTCTTAATTCAGATCCAACAGTTATATCAGTATCTGCTTTAAATGAAAATGGTATGTATTCTAAAATTATATTTTTATTGAAATTATTCGTAACATTATAATCAAATTTTCAATAGCTACATGTTATGAAATAATATCTTTTAAATTAATTGCTTTTTTTGCATAAATACTTATGAAGTGAAATTTAATACTTTAAATTTGTGTTTAGAATCTATACAATATCCCTAGACAAAAGCCTAAGGTAGGGATAATATAATTGTTTTAAGTTAAAAAGAAATGATATTTTCCTCAAAAATAAACTGCATGGAGTTCTTATTTTGCATAACTTTTTTAATTAAAAAAAAAAAAATTAAAAAGGTACGGGAGAAACAAGGCAACAATCTTGGAAAAAAGATAATAGTATTAATTTTAACTCATTCATTAAAATATTTATATTAGAGCTAAAACCTTGAAGTAAGATAATATCAATTTTTTTATTTACTATATATTTCTGAATGCAAGTCACACACAATCCATGCATAAGCAAACATAGCATTCTCTCTTGAAAAAAAAAATATAACCAATATTTGAAACCTATATGTAAGTCCAATAGAAAAAAAAATCCTCTTATGTTCAAACATTTATCCTTGAGGGGGAAATGCCACCAAATAAGTGGAATATTTTTGAATCAGTATAAAGTAAAATGCCAAATACCATCAATGATAATTTTATTTCTGGTTATCCTGACTGAAGATAGTACATTATTTTCATTCATTTGCTATCTTTTACATGATCTGGTATTTTTGCTGGTTTTAATTTATGCTGGAAAAAATTGGAAAAATGAATTCGTATGTGGCAAATTTCAAACTTCAGATGATTGTGTTGATAATTTTAACAACAGTAAAGGGGCTTGGCATTTTTCTGTATGTAAGAAATGCATTTGTGAGTTGAAAAAAATCTTAAATTAGCAGAAATATTAAAATAAAAACAGCAGATGCCTATTTGTGTGTTTTCATACCTTGGAGAAAAAAAAACTCACTGCACGGATTCAAAAATTGTGAATGCATGGTTCAGGGTGTATGAAGCTACCTGAATTCATTGAAAACAAGCCAGTGGGCTTCATTGCTTCTATAGGATGGTGTAATAATTTCGAGAATAAGTATAATTTGTGCATAAGCGCTACCATTAAACTTTTGAAAAAAACCCTGTCAGAGCTAAAAGGAAAAGTTGAAGCCTTTCAATGACACATAGTAAAATTACAAAAAAAATATAATTTTAAAATGTGTCATTGGCAATATGATTGAAATTGTATCCTTTGATTTGTCATCAAATTACAATATTAAATGCTTTTAAGACCATTTTTGTGTAAACAATGCATCATAAAAATGCCATTTTATGATTTTTTTTTTTTGCTGTATGGTGGATGGAAATTGCTAACCTCATACAATAATTTTGAAGAAAAAATTTCTGTCATTGTGTAAAATACCAGAGTCAAATTTTAATTTATGCCCATGAAAATGGCTGAATGGATGAGAGCAGCATCTCATATTGGGTAAAAAAAAACACGATGCTTAAATAAAGGCATTGTGTTTAATAATGCTAGTTTTGGGACTCGTTCAAGATTCATCTTGAAGATAAAGTAAAAGGTTGCCCAAATTCATGACTGATATCAGAATAATACTTTCAATACAGAATACTTTTTAAAAATGATTTATTCAAAAAAAAAAAATTTATTTTATTTTTAAGAGCAAACCAGAATTTTTTAAAAATTTTATTTTATGAAAATCATGCATCTAAATTCAGTGTTGCATTGTTCCTTTTATATTAGTGCTATGAAAGCTATTTTCTAAGCTACCTTCTCTCTCTCACACAGCATCATGGTCCATGGTCTGACATGCAAGATGAAACTAAACTAAATTACACTTCATAATACACATGCATATATGCTATATTGTATACATATTCACTTTATTTTAAAATTTATTTAGGAAGTATTATCAAGGGAATACTAAAAAATTCTGTTTTATATTAGTTAAGGACAGTGTTATTAACATTTATTACAAAATAACCATTTCTTACACTGTGCAGGGGAAACAAGTATTAAATACATGGTTTTTAATTTTTTTCTATGCAAGAAAAAATAGTTAATTGTACTTTTCCTATTAAATCAACTTGTATCTTAGAGGAAGTTATACCCTTGTCTCATTAGATGTAAGGCGATTTCAGGGCACTTTTTGTAGTTCAAAAAAGTGTCTTATGGGCCGAGAAATAAATTAAGTTAGGAAATATTTCAAAAATGATAAAATTTGCCAAGAAATATTTTTTAAGATTGCCTTAAAAACATAATATTTAAATACAAAATCTTGAAAAATAAAAATTTACTCTTTAGAGTGGATGAAAAGTTGGATACTAATAAATCATAAATATAAAATATTTGCTGTTAGAATACAAATGTATGCAGCTATGTTTATAATATATAAGACTGAAATTTTTTTTTATGTAGCATTATTTATTTAGTCTTCCTTTCATTTTTGTCATTTTTAAAAAAATATATGTAATTCTTGAAAAAAAAAGATAGAAATTTTTGGCATTTATATTATTTGTCTTTATATGAATGTTTAAAATTGTTATTAACTGTATTTTAGTTATTTTCAATACATTTTAGAATTGAAATTAATGAAATCAGTATCAGGTATATTAAAACAAACTTTTCAAGTAAAAAATTATCTGTTATTTCTGAATGCCCCATTTATAAATACATAATTTTTGCTTACCCCATGTGATTTAAATGTAATAATTTCAGTTTTATAAAATTAGTCATTTTTTGTTCTAAATTTTGTGCTAAATTATTTCTGCACTTTTTCTATTAGGTTTTAAAGGGCTATCTGGAGATCCAGCTGCAGCTTATCGAGTTCAATCATTTTCTGACGTGGCTTTTCTAGCAAGGAGAGATTTCTTTCAAAAGTCATGGTGTCAAAATGAGTAAGTTTTTAAAATTATAATTGTTTATCACATTAATTATTTTTCTTGTTCTTTTTTAGTTTTATTTCTTGTTTCATTGCATTTTCCAAAAAAATTAATTTGATTCTTTGACAGATAAACACTACTTTGCTTAGTGCAGATCCCATTATAATATGGTTTGTAATTTGAGCACTAAATTTTAATTACAATTGGCTGATTTACTATTATTTGGTCTGGAAAGATTTTGCACCAAAACATTTCTTTGAAAATGTTCCTACTAAACTAATATTGCCAGTATTCCATTATTTTTACTTCACTCATTCTTTATTTTCCACTAATTTAAAGCAAATGTATAAATATTTTGGTTTTTATCAAAATTTGATAGGAATGAATTACTTACTTTCCTATAGAAATAATGTTACACTCAGTGCAGATTTACTGAATGCTATACTTTTGAAGAACCATTTAACTGTTCTAAATGAGATATTTCTCTATTGGATGTTTTTCATTTTGAATCTGCTTGAAGTTCAATTTGTGATTCATTCAAAACTACAGTTATCTGAAAGTTAAAATCTGTGTGTGTCAAATCATTTGAGTAGGTGTTTTTAAGTGATTTATTTAAATATAATTGTATAAAGTATGTTTAAAAAATATCTAACCTTTATTCATTAAAAATTACTCAGATTTGGAAACAACAAACTTGCACTAATCTTTTTTGAAATAATTCTTTGGAGCTGCAATGTACTTTTCCCAACAGTTTAGCTAATGTTAAAAAAAGTACTAGAATGCCTCTTTTGATATGACAAATAATTGGTCTGCTTAACAATTTATGTGATGTTTTTACAATTTGAAATTTTGTCTGTTTTGTAGTTTAACATTTAATGGTAGTTTATTGATCCTGGAATCACAGGGCTTGAATGCCTCTTTTGAATCTGGTTCCTTTCAGTGGCATTTTTAGATTGAGAAAATACCAGAAGTTACATAAAGCCATCATGGGAAGTAGAAAGTCAGATGAAATATAAGTGTATTAGTCCAGGAAACTTGGGAAAAATGTCAGGTTTAGAAAATATTCAACCTGCATTTTTCTCCTAAAGTTCAAATCCTTAGTCAAAAGGGAATAAAGGGATCCAATGCGGATGAATGCCTTGTCAGCAAGTTCTTTGACCATGAATCGATGATCTTATATCAACAGAGTCCTCATTTGATCAATGAGAAGCTCATTTCTGAATGTTGATGACTTATCAGAATGGGATTCACTTTTCCCTGATCTTTGTACATCAAGGCCTATTAACATGCGTAAAATTACAGAAGCAAATACATTATTTTCAGCATGTCAAAAGTAAAAGGAAATCAAACAATTATTTTTTACATCAATATGCAAGATTTTTCCCCCCATTTATTTTAAAACTTCTTCTGCTCCTAATTATCATGAAAAAATTTCTTTTACTGTACATTGAATAATACTGAATGAAATATTTTCAATGAAAAGATTAGTGTTAAGAAGCCACAAGATCATATCCAAAATTATTTGATATATATGGGCAAAAAAAGGAACCATTATAGAATTATAATTTTCTCTTTATACTGTTGGAACATAATCTGAAATTCTTAACATCATAATGGAAATTTAAAACTTCAACTTTTTAAGTTCTAATTTACTTATTTAATGACTGATTTATTATCTGTAATTTAGATTTCTTAATAATTGGGGTTTTTATTTAAATGAATGTCTTTTTTATTATTGTGATCAATTTTTTCTTGTTTCTCTTAGGTATCAATTTACAGAGACTGTATAAGTACTATTACTTGCCAGTTACTTCTTATATAAATAACTTTTTCATTATATTGAATATTAATAATTGATGCCTGTGATTTTAATTTTCAGTTCTCAAGTTGATCCATTATACATTTCTTCAGAAATTGTGGGTATGAGTTTGATTCCAGATGTTTCTCGTGTCACTTTGGCTGCTCCATTATCTCATTCTGTATCAAATTTGGATGTTTCTCATCTATTTTTATCTCATGATAGGACTATCACATAGTAAGTCTATTTAATTTATTCATACAGAATAAATTTTTTGATAAACAACTTATTATAATATTAAATTTATTAATGGTACATTAAAAAAATGTAACTGCATAAAAAAACTAAAGTGAAAACAAAAGCAATCATCACATTGTACATAATTAAAAACTTGTATTATGCTTTGGTAAATACATGTATTTTATATATGCCATCTATTATTATATTATAAAAATGTTTTTTGTTGTTATGTGTATTCATTTCAGTTCAGTATGGTTACAAATATTTGCAAAAAAGTCATTAAAATCAAATTCCTTTCCACTGTATGTTAATTTTTATGGTACATTTCATGTGTTGCATTGCTACTTTTTTTGTATTATTGTAATTGCCATAAAATCTGCCGTATAATGCACAGTTTTAACACCAAAAATAGGATCAAAATTTAAGGGTGCATGTTATACACTGGGCATGAAAATGAGAGCTTTAAAAATAAAATAAAAAGATGAGCATAGAAAAAAAATGAGACCTCTACACGTATCAAAATACTGTTTATTTAAAAGAAATGAAATTCCTGATAACTTTAAAGGGTTGTAGTTCTAGAAGTATACTATTTTTTCATAAACCTGGAATAATACATTGAATACATGACTTCAAAACTTAAGAGCATTACATACATGCATACATTTCAGGTTCCTTCATAAAAGAGGGAGTGCATGTTATACAGCGGATATACCTAAAAATTAAAAATTGCAGTTGAAAGTATAGGTGGGTGTTATACGTTGGTGCATGTTATACGCCAGATTTTACGGCATATATTTTTAAATGTTTATGTATGCAAAAAGTAAATATTTGCTTATATTAGTAAGTGTATTGAAATAAATATTGAAGCTTATAATATCTATTGAAAAAGGGCTTAAGATAAAAGCTACTTAAAGGTCTGCAGTACTATTGATCAAACTAAAGCTGAAGCAAAAGCATTAGAGTCTTATTACCATATTATTACTTTATTTTATCCTACATGTATTCCAACTTTATCGTACATATTATTTTTTTTTATCATTTATATTTATTTTAAGAACATTTTTATCTATTTTCAGTGAACAGAATATATTGCTGAAACATCCTGAAAGACTTTCTCAGGAAGAATATGATTGGGAGGTTGAAACTTTATTGTTATCATCCACTGCATTAACATTTGATAATGACTCTTTAAAACACTGTCTACATAACAAAGAACATTTCCAGTCAAAAATTTTAGAAGACCTGCTTCTTCTTGTCAATAATTCTTCAAAGTAAGTCAACGTTTTAATTAAAAAACATTCATTTACATTTTTTTCTTCATTTTTCTATTTTTAAATCAATACTTTAGAACAGGGGTTCTTAAATTTTCAATCGCCATGGCTCTCCTTTATGTGTCAGCCTCATATCACTTGCCTCCAAGATTCCGAAAATCTCTCTGTGACTTGCAACACATGGCTGAATAATTTGAAGGTTCCTCAATAATCCGAAGACTGTCTCTACTACTTATACAGACTTTTAACACTTCAATGCGTTTCTACAGTATTTTTTGAAAATATTAAGTTATAATTATGGCATGTAATTGCAGATAATAAAGAACTGCATTAATGTTCTTGATTAAAATATGTTTTAGAAGAGTTTTTCATTAGGTAGTTTTTTCATTTCAATTTGATGATCTAGTCCAGGATGGGACATCTTTCAATTTTTTCATGATACCTTTCAGAGTTTGTAAAAGAGGGAAATCTTAACATTACATGAGTGACCTTCATGTACCCTGAAAGGCTCTGGGGACTCCCAGGGGTCCACAGACCACAGTTTAAGAACCCCTGCTTTAGAATTTATATTTTAATGTTTTAAAAATTATTTTATTTAAAATTTCCCCTCGATATATTTAACATGTATATTTTATGTATATTACAGTATGCTGAGCAAAGTTCTAGTCATTTTCTTTCACCAAGAGAATGAAAAGGATATTTCAACACTTCAGCATCTATGTAATTGTATTGGTCTGTTTCATCATCCAAATTATCCAGTAAGAGGACTGTATAAAGGAATTCTTAGGTAATATTTTAAATTATTATTGTTCGCCTTTAATCAAAAGTCAACTGCAGTAAATTCATCTCGCATATCTATTGATATGGTTACAAATCAGCCATCATTTGTCAAAAAAATATTAATTTGTACCCTATGCAACAAAAGAAAGTATTAATAACAAATATTATGTACCTTAGTGGGGAGAACTATGCAGCTTTATAGTTAGATAATTATGATTTAAAATATTTCTCTTTCCCAAATACTGGGGGATTATTCTACTGTTTGATTACTCCCATCTTTGTCTCTAAATCCTAATGTGACACAATGTAGAAATTTAAGTAAGGAAACACATAGGTTATATAATGCTTTGTTTTTCCATTGTACAAAATTAAATAGTCCATTGTTTGAGTATTTTTTAATACTGTTCAATGTTAATTGAAAAAATGAAGACAGATATTCAGAAATGTTTTTACCTATTATTATACTTAAAAAAAAGAACCATGGGCAAACATTATTTCATTTGTCATTTTTACTATAATCCACAATATATGATTTATTTTACTGCAAATATCTCATTATATATATTTATTCACATATGGATTTATTATTCCAAGTTTAACTGTGCGAGAATTTTGATATATTTTCTAAATTCATTAGATATATTATGTAAATGAATAGTTCTTTCATAATAGTTTTTTGCATTATACATACATATATACATATAATGCATAAAAGAACTGTGAATTAAATATTCCTACACATATACTGTTAAACCTCCATTTTACAAATCTCTGTTTAGCAAACTTTTTTCCCTCCAAATAAGAACTAAAATATATTGAAAGATGAATATCTATTTAATGAATTTTCCCCATAATGAACTTTTTTCAGGTTCTATATTTGCGACTTTGCTAAATAGAGGTCTTACTGTATATTTAATTTAATTCTATCAAAACATAGAACATATTAAACAGTTTTTAAATGTTTACTATTATCAAACAATTATGAAAATTATATTTATTATTTACAAGAGTGAGAATATTCTTTGTTATATAGATAATCTTATTGTTCATATTAAATGCATTATTTAATTGTAATTGGCTTGCGTTTGAAGTTTGTTGGGGGCATATAGGGAAGTACTGTTTATATGATAGTACTAAATATCAACATGCTATCTTAGGTTTTAATAAAAGAATATAGTTTTTTAAAATTCAATTATATTTTTAATATTATTTATTCAATGGCCTAAAATCAATACTGAATAATGTAAAGTTTCTAATGATTATAGAATAGTTATATCTGCAGTGAATATTTGTACTAAATTATCTAAATTTATATGGTAGGTCTTCTCTTATGTTTATACTAATCTTTAATGCTATATTAATCTTACTGATTCTGAGGGAATTAATTTCGTCTGTGGATTAACCATATGTTTTTTTATAATAAAATATTTCTTTTAATGAACTTTTACTAAAATTTTTGAGGCATTAAAATAATCTTTACTGGAAATCAATAGTTTCATAGAATGTATTTTGTTCTAATGATTTATGCTTTTTATTAATATTATGGAAAAAGCAGCATTTCTCGTTCTATATTAATTTATTGTGGTGCTGGTCACACACTGGCTTAGTGTGTTTACATCTTGTGTGCGTCTGCCAGGCCAGATTCTCAAAACTATTCTAAGGGGATTGCCATATTCTCTTTGGAGTTCCATGTTGGGGTTTACCCAATATATTTTATTGAAAAAAAAAAAACAGCAACAAAAACCACCATACACACATATTGAAACATTCAAAGAAATTGTGAATATTTTATCTTGAAGACAATCACACATGTTTAGAAATTATAATAATGTATATTTTTTTGCATTTTGTATATAAAAAAAGAATAGTTAAAACAAAATGACAATGCAATAATTGCCTACTCATTGAGTAAGTCATGCATTATGTCTATCCTGAAAATTCAGATAGGTTTGAAATCAAGTAGAGTAAATCTCAAGATATTTTTTGTAATTCTTTATAACTTATTTTAAAAATTGACTGTACAAGTCTGTGTCTTGACTTTCACCTCTGCGATTAGAGACAATCTTTATTTTATATACATTTAATCAGTTTTTTATTACTATTTCTATTTTTCTTTGTGGCTTTCATTTTGTCTTTTAATCTAAAAACACATGTAGGTTGACTTGTTAACTCTTCTCCCATACATTTCATTTAATATATAAGTTATTATGCATTAAAAATTGATTTGGTATGGATTTTATTTTTTAAAATTAAATTTATATCTGTATAATTTTAAATAAGAGAAAAATAAAACTGTGTATGGTAACTTCTATTTGTAAAATATTTAATTGAAACAAAAATAGAGATGCAGATGATGTAAAACTAATTAAAAAAAGGCAAGAAAAAATTTGGATTGTGTTATATTAAATCAAAGGTAAACCGATTTATATTTTACTAAAAGCAAGTAGAGCAAAAAAGTTGTTCAGCTGATTCTTGAATAATGAATTTATCAAAATCATTAGTTTTGTATAAATCATATGCCATAAAAAATATTTTTCAAGAGTGCAATTAAAAATTGAGAAGTATCAAGTGAAATCAAAAACACTGTTTATGATTTCCTAAATTTTTTTTAATATTCTTGATATATTTTTTGGAAGAAGTAAATTTCTAAAATAAGTGATGGAAATTAAAAAAAAAACACTTTAAAAAATTAAAGTTCATATTATCGAAGACACATTTTAAATATAGTAATGTTTAATGAGACACGAACTTGTTGTTATATGGCTTACATTCTACAAATCAACTTACTCACACAATTTGATTTATTTTCAATGTGCATTATCTGAATATATATGTTTAAAAATAGTGCTTGTATAAATCAATCAAACAATACATTTTCTCTATTTTATATAATTAACATATATCGCTAAAATTAATACATAAATTCATTTCATGTCACAGTTTATAAAATATTGCTTCTATATAAACTCTCAAGATAATGTGTAAACATTAGGCGAGGATGTTTTCCTTAATTTGCTATTGAAAGTTGCAACTAGTGCTTCACAATCAAGAGAAAAATTTATCCAATTTCCAAGACTTCCTTTTTTTGTATAGTATCCTCTCCTTCATATATTTGTTGCTTAATGGTCGTCAAACTGTTTATTTATATAATAAAGAAAAGTATAAATTTCTTATAATTTACTTCTAAGGTAGGACCTTCCAATCCTGTACCTGCAGGTGCATTAGCGCCTGCCATAAATAGTTAAAATAGCTCATAAGAGATATTGACTATACACTGAGAAAAAGATAGACCAATAGTGAGTGGTCCTCACTCTTTTTTACTGTCATATCTTGGTAAATCTTACGCATCGAGTTTGATTTTAATGCATGTCGCACTGCAGCAGCGTACACAAAAAATTTTCAAGTGGGGTGGTCCATGGTCAAAAGTTTTTCAACTCGTATCATACCTCAAGACAACACCAATTGATTTTTCAGATTTTGTCGATTTTATTAACAAAAACAGTAAAGAATAAATTATTGAAATAATAGTTAGCATTAATGAAAAAAATAAATTGTTAATTACAATTACTTAATTAAATTGTGTTATATATATATAGAATTATCACCAATTGAAAAAAAGTCAGGGGCATTGGGGGTGTCCTGACCCCTAGGACACCCTCCTTGTGTGCGCCACTGTCGTACTGTGAAGCAACACGAAGGCTATTGGTGACGAACCTCTTAATTTTGAACCATGGTCAAGTGATGAGGATGATACTTGAGCTGGAACCCCCTCTGCAGACTTCTACACCATGGCAACAAGTGGTCTTTGATCAGCCCTTCTCCATGGCATGTTTTCAGGAACCTAGGTTTCAAACTCGCGATTCTACAACATTGATCACGTGTTCGTGACTATGACCATTCGGCTGCCGCGGCGACTTCATGTCTTGGTGTGTCAATATTTCGAACACCATCTCGATTGTTGCGATATAATTCTTGTCTTGATTCATCGTATATATTTTTTTTAAAAAAAATTCATTTCTCCTGTTTAATATTTATTTTTAAGTTATTGCTTTTTGACGTGAATACGTCTTTAAAGTTTCCATAGTGGGAGGCAATTAAAAAAAACAATGATAAAAAAATCGGGGATACAGTTGGGTGTTGCAGCTACATATTTATCATCTCCATCCAAAATTCCTGGATAGCTAGAATTCATTACGCTAAGTAAGTATTGTGACGCATCGCGCACGATGGAGGGGGGAAGCGCCGCCATTTTGTTTTTTCTTCTCCAATTTTAAGTTTACTGTATAATTTTTTTTTTTTTGCTTTGTACATTTTTTAAAACTTTACAACTCTTCAAATGTTTTCTTAATGCCCTCACAAAGATATGAATGAAAATGTTCAAATATTGTGTTCGTTTTTTTTCTCTAATGGGGCTGCGCATTGGTATTTCTATACCTTAGCAGACCTAGTACTTTCCCCAGGTACAAGGTTCCATGTGTACACAGATGGTTCAGCAGAAGATGCTCTGAAAAATGCTGGTGCTGGAGTCTATTCAAGTGCTTTCAGTATTAGTTATCCTGTTGGAAAGTATTGTGACAATTTTGATGGTGAGATAGCAGCAATATATCATTTGCGATTGATAAATTAGAAAGCTTAATATCTGAACATAATATTGTATTTATCGATTCTCAAGCTGCCATTTTGTCTCTAATAAACTCAAGATATAATGAAAACACTCTAGTGAATTCCCGTAGAAGGAAATTAACTGAACTTGGGAAGTCTAGAGAAAGCATTGCCCTCCAGTGGATTCCCTAACATTTCTGGAAAGGAGAAAGCAGATAGGCTTGCTAAAGAGGGATCTCTCATGCCCCGACCTGACTCTTCCTTGCCTCTGCGTAACAACAAAAGAATCATTTACAGTAAACTGCATATTAATAGAGTCTTCCTGTATGGTGAATCAGCTGCAGGTAAAAGGTGGAATATCTTGCTTAACAAAAGTGGTAGAGTTCCCAGTTCCTTGCTTTGATCTGTTGGAGTTGCGTGCTTTCGTCTACTTACTGGACATGACTACTTGCAAAGGCATTTACATCGCATTAGACTAAAGGATTCTGCTTGGTGCCCTATGTGCAACTTGGTGAAATGGATGGTGACCACCTCAGACACTGCCCTATTGTTTTAAAGTTTTTTGTAGACAACTCTACGGCGACAAATTTTAATTCTTTTTATGCTTCGTCATCATTTTATTGGGCTGCTCGTCGACTAATGGCAGAGATGCCAAAGACAGGCGTAGGATAAAAAAAAAAACTTTCCCCAGGAGCTGGCATCACTTTTTAGTGCGGCACCATGTAGACAATACCAATTGCCGCAAGTAATTTTTCTCCCCAGTTTCCTCCCTAGAGGGGCACCTGAGTTCTGCCGATGCGAAAAATTTGTACTCAGGAGTTCAATTTTGTCGAGAGTATCATCCAAGGCAAACGGCCACTCAATGGATTTTTACATGCCGCATAATCATACGACATGGCCGCTGTCGATTTTCTACATAATCAAAATCTACCGACTTGGGCCGGGGTCAAACTCGCAAGCTTGGGTGCAGAAGGCCAGCTACAAACCAACCACGCCACCCATCCGGTTTAAATATTGTGTGTAATGGTTAAAATAAGCATTCACTTCTAAAATAAATATATATAATATACTTGAATTATACTTTATTAGAAATCTTGTTTGCGCCTATCATTACGTTTCTGAATTTCGAATGCACCCTCTCCACAATAAAGTTGGGAAGCCGTGCTCTAGGTTATCCTTATTAAAATTCCAACTATGATTTTCAACAAAAAATTATATTAATAATTATAATTGAAATATTTTTTTGATTAAAGGGTTATTGTAAATTGACAATGATTGTTGATTTTTTTTCTTTTAATGACACTTAATTCTAAGTAAAAGCTGATTCCAAGCCTGCACTTTTTTTTATTTTTATTCCATCACTGTTAATTGAACTCTGAAAAACAAACGATTATTGGCTGTGTTGCTTATTTCAAACCTCGATTTAATATTTGATATGTAAAAAAAAGTTATGCCCGAGTTTTTAATTTTCTTGAAAAATCAGCATGATATTTAATGCAAGATGAGTTCTTTTTGAGAGTAGAATTTCTTTTCTGCAAAAAGTGTTTTTTTTATTAGTGCATGTGGTATTACAGAATTTTTCGTAACATTTCGATAAAATAATGAATTGGAACGTAATTAAAATGCATTTTTTTCGTTAGGCAAAATGATGTGTGTAGAAGTATTTTGTTTCACCCACCACTACAAATATATTTCAGGTTGTGTTATTGAATTTGAATTCCTTAACTAAAAAAAAAAAATGAATGAAAAATGAAATTTGTCATTTTAAATGAAAAATGTCTTAAATGTGAGCAAGTTACGCAGCTATGTATGCAAGTATGCAGTTATTTTAATTTTATTTTTTAAGTTTGGGAAGTATACTTACCACCAAATTTATTAATTTTAACACTCTTTTATGTTTAACTTGCATGTAACGGAATCTTTGAATTCGATTTTTACCCACTTTAAAAGGTCGGATTAATTCGAAATTTTGCCCACTTGTCAAGGACCTATGACAATACAATAATTTAATAATTTTGTTCCATTGTCCTTATCAGGATCGTCAGGAATAACGATAATCAGATTTGGCGACAATTCCATATACCACTTCCAGATTTGGCGACTAATTCCAGATTTAGCGACTAAAAGAATAAGGTGTAACCCTAAAAGCGAGTGTTTTTAATTTAAAGCTAATTATGTGCAAGTGTAAAATACACTTGTGGTTAATACAAATAAAAAAAAAGAGTTTTTTATGTGAGAAACCGGAGGGTGGGTGTGTGTTAGCAATTTCTTACCATAATATAAACATTTTTCTGAAAATGAAAATAAAAAAAAAGGCTCGTGCATGTGGAAAAAAAAGTTTATGATCTAAACTGCAAAATATTTTTTATTTTTATAAAGTAATACGTTTAGAAGTGATGATACAAATTAACATTATAGCGTTACGTTTAAAAGGGGATATTACGATTGACTCTTAATATTATTATGTTTTTATTAACTCGCTTTCTTGAATGTCTGTCCGGGTGGAATTTTGTAATTGATTAAACTGTGTGACTTTCCGATGAGCTAGAGACTTGAAATGTGGATCATAGCTCAGAAGCGGATAACAATGCATGAAAATGTGAAAAAAGAAAAGAAAAAAAAACGAAAAAAAAGGAATTTTATACTTTTTTGTCCGTTATAAAAACATAGTCCACTAAATTTTTTTAATTCGAACTTTTTCTTCTTAACACACTTTTATTTGTTTGACCTGTTCTATAGAGACGGAATCTAATATAGCGATACGGGACTCATCAGGGGCCCTGAAAACTGAGAGAATAAATGCACTTCAGACCCTTTAATTAATATCCATTGAAAAGCAAGACTAATTCCAGCAGCCACGTAATTCCGGCTCCAAATATCAAACTCAAGGATAAATTCAACAATGAATAAATGATAGTTTAAAAAACTAAATAACATGCTTTTATTGTAGATCGAACTAAAAAATTAAAAATAAGTTATAGTTTAAAAAAAACACTAAAAAACGCGCTTTTTATAAGCTTCACTTGTATGTAACGGGATCTTTGAACTCAATATTTTTACCCACTTTAAAAGGCTGGATAAATTCGAAATTTTGCTCACTTGTCCAGGATCGATGGCGATACAATAATTAATAATTTTGTTCCATTGTCTTGATCAGGATCATCAAGATTAACGATTTCCCATTTTCAGATCCCATCCCGCATCTGGCGACTAATTTCAGATCCCATCCCGCATCTGCGACTAATTTCAGATCCCAATTCCAGATTTGGCGACTAAAAGATTAAGTTACAACTTACTCGATTAACTATAAAAGGGTGTTTTTTAGTTTTCTTAAAACTATAATTTGTTATGTGTGAATCAATCTCAATTCCCAAAATTTTCACATATTACTTGGGAAAAAGATGCCCTATAAAGGGGTGAACTAAATGAGTTTAAAAAATATGCTACTTTATTTTCTCCTGGGTAAACAAATAAAAAAAAATCGTTTTTCATGATGAAAAAATTCTTTTACAGAGTTTTATTAACTTGTTGACGAAGTTAATTATTTATTCCTTTTGCATAATTTAGTCTCCTCCCCCTCTTTGAATCATTTACATTGATGCCAGTTTGGCTTTGCTGCAGTGAAAATTACGTTAGTTACTTTGAATGACTCATTTTTGACACATTATTAGAAGGTAGAATATTTTTTTCATACCCTTATCTTACAAGGATTCCCAAGATAACTGAACCTTTTAAGTGTAGCTTCTAGTTCTCGCTATATCTTTTGCTAAAATCGATTTAACTCCCCCTACCCCCTCCTTGGTTGATGTTAATGAAGACATGCTTTTCACATTTGATCTTTTGGTAATGTATTTGTACTGATGAAGATTTTATTACCTACCTATATTAGTGATTTGGTAAAAAAATATGCCAACAACGAAGTTGGTGGTGCGTTTGTTTGGCTCTTCCACCTTTTCATTTTTAACAACCGCTACTTCGAAATCATTTTTAAAATTCTCTAACCGATGACAGGTATCACAAAATTTATCGAAATTGCCCATAAATTCTCCGTTCCAAAAGAATGAGTTCTTGAAGGGCCATCAAAATTTTCGATTTCTAAATCCCAGGCAATCTTATGTTTCAAAAGTCATTTTATGATTGCCACCTCTGGTTCTTTGCAAAATGCTATTTGTGTCGATATCATCTTCATATCTGGAGCTTTATGTCGAAAATAAATATTGCATTCAAGCTCTGATGCGTGTCGTGGAACTTACTCCATGTTATCTAGGGAACCTCAAGTGTCAAAATAATTGAACTTCCAGTCATGCGTAATGACTTCTTAACTTTATTTCGTTTTCTGGATCGTTTTTAAAATTGAGTTGCGCTTTCGCTCTGAATTTGAAATGAGTTAGTAAAATATTTCGTTTTAGTATTTTAGCCAATATATAATCAGTTTTGGTTGCAATTGGTGTTTTTATTTATTGAATTTTGTTCTTTTCCATAGTATTTTATTCATTCATTTTACTCTAAAATGGGACTAATCTAAGTTAAAAGTATTGTAGCGCAGTTTGTAATGTTTATTTCTATGGAATTTTTTTTAATTCTTTTTTTCCAATTTTAAATCAAATATGTTTTTATTTATAAACAACCTGGCATACCCGTTCTTCGCACGGGGGAATTGAAAAATTAAACAATACAGATTGAAGGATAAAGAAGTTTTTAAGGATTTAATTTTAAGTGAATTGCAAATTAAACAAAAAAAAATAAATAAAAAGCTTTTTCATGCCTCAGCTGAACAAAAATCATATTTGTTAAATTTTAAGTTTGTAAGTCTAATAGCTGATAAAAAGGATTTTTTTTTATTTATAACACCCCCGTAACTCCCTTGTGGGTCGATTTTTGAAAACATCTTACTAAGTTGATCTATGCTTAGCAAAAGTAACATATTGTTACAAATTTTGTGTAATGAATGCTTAAAATAGTGTAAATAGTTTATATATGGATGTGTAAAATGTTAATTTTACTTTCTGTTGCATTTATTTCATGTTAAAATTGTAATATTCGCAAGCAACGCCGTTCCTTACATTATAATGGCGGTTCAGTGGAAACATAGCGAAATGTTGGTGATAGAGCCAAGTTGGCATCATTTTTGTCGACCACGGTGGCAATTTGACGATTGATTGAACGCTGCAGAAGTTGCTTTGCTGTAGTGCCACCTGGTGGAGAGCTGCAACAAAGAGGATAGCACAAAAATCTTTTCCACAAAAACATACATATACATGCCAATTTTCATAGTGATCGGTTGAACGGTGTTGGAGTGAAGTGTTTTCATATATATACAACCATCCATTTATATATATATATATATACTAGCTTTTACCCGCGGCTCCGCTCGCGTTGATGTCTTTAAATAACTGTCAAAGTCGTAATCATTATCATTAGAAAGTAAATAATATACTATAGTAATTTTTTTTATTCCTTGACTGGAACCAATAAAATTTAAAAATTCTAAAATTGAGCTTAGTTTTAAAAAACTGAAAACGTAATTTATTATAATAATTAACAACAAATATTCAATAACTTAAACTATTAATATTTTTAAAAATCGAAAGTATCTACGTCTAATATATAATTCCTCTTTAAAAGAACTCAAAACAGAATATTATTCTAAGATGCTACTGTATACCATATTATATGTTCTTCCGTCAGTTGCAAATAAGTAAAGATTTGGGCATTGGACACACAGATCAGGCTACATATAGTTGGCCATGGGAAAACATTGCTTTTCCAAATGCACCCGTGCTATCTGAAATGTTAGCTTTGTTAACAGCAACAGTAAAACTGGAAATTGAACTTGTTTGAATTGAAACGGTAGGTCAGTGGGGATACTTGGAATTCGAGGTATGATAACACTATCCCTTTTTATGACATATGTTCAAATATTGGCGTCAGTTTTGTGATCCAAAGCCTCGTTCCTTTACATAGTCGAGGAGCGCCAAGATTTTGCATAACTTGTACATTTAGTTTTAATTGAAGTTTATGTGAGGGTACACCCGAAAATTCAAGTGAATTTAAGAACTCCGTGGGATATGAAGTATTTTGAAGTACCCCCCCCCCCCCCGTACGTCGCTTAAATTTTCAATGTTGATTTTATGGACAATGTCATTGTTAAGCGCCAATATTGATCTTGCGCGCAACCACTGATCCCAATTTAAATTTTGTTGCAAGCCCGGGTAAATTTGAGCAATAAGATTTACATCATTTTCTTCAACATTACAAAATTCTCTGGAAGTAAAATATAACCTCCAGCATTTGCGTCCAAACATCCATAACCAATTTTCAGTTACGTCTCTACATAATGTTCCGAATCTACGTCATTATGAAGATGCACTCTCATATTCGTTTTCAGAATGAATTGTTCAACTTTTCCCCATAAGCTTGAATTCACCAGCTACCATTCCTCCTATAATATCTGTACTATCTCGTAAATCCTGAAGAGTCCGATTAAACGCTTCTACAGCTTTCTTGTGAGACATCGTACTTTCATCCCATACTAAAAGCTTACATTGTGGAAGCATCCTGCCTTGAGAGCTATTTTTTCTGAAATTTCAGATGAGTGAATCTGCAAATGCAAGATTAAGCGATAATTTTAAAACGGAATGTGCAGTACGATCGTTGGTCAGTAAAAAATCGCGGCTATACCAGAAGTCATAGCAACTGCTATCTTCTGGGTTTTTCTGATGGTCATTAATAATAAGTTTAGCAAAAACGTGTTTCCGGTTCCTCCAGGGGCGTCGAGAAAAAAGAGTGCACCAATGCCGGATTCTATTTTACGTAACACTTTGTTCTGGAGTTAATTGAGGGATAAATTCTGTTACTTGATGCAATGCTATAAAATCGTAGTTTAATTCTCAAGCAATTTCATTATCAAAGCTATTTCCGTCAACACGTCTAGGACTAATAATTCCAAAATCATGTAGCTTCTTCCCAACGATTCTGAAAACCTTTATTGCGTTTCGTTGTAGATATGTTCATTGAAAGAAATATTTGATTGGTTTTCGTCGCAAAATATCTTCCGTCATGTAGTCTTTGTACTTATTCCAAAAATTCAAAGTAATAAATACTTTCAAAACTAATCAAAACTACTAAAGTAATCAAAACTTTTTATGAAACTGTCAATTAATGTTACAATAGAATTTTAAATATCGCGCGCGTCCAACTCGCTAAAACTTTATTTCGTTTCTCTCTTTAAAAAGTGGGAGAAAATTTGCATTAAAATATCTGGGATTGTCGGAATAGAGAACTTCTTAGCCAACTTGGCGATATTTCTCAAAGTTTGAGTTTGACATTTAACAAACGTAACGTAATAAACGTTAGACGTTTAATAAAAAACCATTTAAAAAATTGCTTTTTGTAAAGATGCTAAATTACACTATGTTTCAGTTATTTGTTACAAATGTGAGAAAATTTTTATTAAAATTTCCATTATTGAACAAATGCATAATTTTGCGCCAACTTGGCGGGAAGTAAGCAACGTCAACGTTTTACCCGCATAGCTCCCGTTCCCGTGGGAATATGGAGATAAAGTATATCTTATGTTATTCCCTGATAATGTAGCTTTCCATTGGTGAAAGAATTTTTAAAATCGGACCAGAAGTTCCAGAGATTAGCCGGAACAAACAGACAGACAGACAAAAATTTTAAAAATTGATTTTTTGATATAAGTACCGTATATACCTTTAAATGCCTTTAGTAAAAAGCTGCTAATTTGAAATTACAAACAGACACTTCAATTTTATTTATTTGTATAGATATATATATACTAGAGCCGTTACCCACCCGCTTCGCTGAGTATTTCATGATGTTTTATAAATATATATTGTTTATCGAATTCTTAAGATATATAAATTATTGATATCTAAGTCCTAGCATTAAGAATTCGATTGCATTGAAAAATATACTTATACCTTTAACTGTCGCCTCTTGATAAAAAAAAAAAAAGGCAGAACTCATCTAATTTAAAATATTTCTCTATAAAACTCCAAAATTCTTTTATGGTATCGTGGCAGCTGTAGTGTAGTGGATATACTATCACGAACTCATGGCCGACGGGTCATGAGTTCGAGCCCTAGTGCCACTGAAGATCCGCCGTGCAGAAGAGCTGATGCAGGTTAAATCTGTCGAGGCTCAAAGTCCTCCCTTTGGCATGGTATAGTAGTTTGAAGAGGGGGGGGGGTGCCAGTTTAGGTGCCTTCCTCGTCACTTGACGGAGTTAATAAATTACGAAGTACGTCAGCAACAACTTTGTGTTGTTTTATAGTTGCGACGTTCATAAACACGCACTCACTTATTCTGTTTTAACAAAAAGAGAGATAAGATATCTTCCTCGACAAAAATAAATTGTTTTACTTTTAAAAAATAAGATTAAAATATTGATTGTAACATTAAAAAAAACATCACGATTAAATGAAATAAAATTATTAATCACCGCATCTAAATGTGAATACCCAGATTCTAATTTCATTTTAAGTGAAAAATCTGTTTTTTAAAGAGCAGGGGCGCACACATGGGGAAGGGGGGTCTGTCCCCCCAAACCCTTGGTTTTTTTTTTCAGATTGATTATAATCTTATGTGTATATAGTACTTAAAATTAAAAAAGTAGGTATTTGTTTTATTCAATAATTAATTTTTTCTGTTTTTTGTTCCCGAAAATCGACAAAATCAAAAGAATATGTTGGGCGGCGTATTGGAGCATGATACAAGAATAGTATACTAATAATAGAATACTTTCGACCCTGTACCTCCCCCCCCCCTTTTGAAAAGTTCCTGTGTGTGCTATTGTAAAGGAATATTATGTAAATCTGTGACTTTCCAAGTTGAAACTCAGAGTATGGTACACTTATTCCAACTACAGCCATTCTCAATAAGGTATATGCTGACTCGTAGAGAGCATAATATATGCGTATGGATCGATCATGATGAAATGAGTTCTGACTCCACTTCCTTTGTAAACGTATTCGCTTCTATACAGGGAGAAGCAGATAAAACTTTATTGAGACTATCAATTCCAGAATATAATCGTGCTATTGGGAGTTCTTTCTTGAAGATTAGTAGATATTAATGGACTGGATTCAAGCAAGAGAGAAAACGTTTAACGCCGTTATGTGTCTACCTATTGAACTAATATATTATTCCATCCTTAGCGAAAATGATTTGATGGAATCGTCTGATACCACGTGATATGTAAGGAATCCAAGTTTATCTCGTTGCAGTAGTTTTTTAACGAAATATGCTCATGAACTTTAATGGCAAATTTATATTTGATTCAATCTCATGATAGGGCAAAAAATAATAAGTATCTTAAAATTCATTTTTTAAATTATTTTTGATAACAATAAAAGGTTTAAATTTGAAAACCATGTCACAGGTGATAGAGAATTAGATTTGAAATAGCTTTTTCAGTTTATTGAAAGTAAATGCCAATAATGATAAATGTTTGTTCGTTAGCGAAAAACAAGGGAAAAATTTGCTATAATTTTAACGATTCCATTTGTCAATTAACGCCTGTGGTTGAAAGTAGTGTTATTGATTAAATAATTTCTTTTGAGTTTGAAAACTCGATTAAAAATACAATTAAGAGAAAATTAGCTGTGTTCTCCATGTTAATTTTAGCATGGGTAATTTATCTAGTGGTTTCCCAAATAAAATTACTAAGAACTCTGAAAATGATTTAGTAAATAGAGGCTTAAAGAAACTTTTCAAACTAAAATTATGATATAACTTCAGATTTTCCTTTATGGTTCAAAAAAAAATTTTTTTTAATAAATTCAATTGCAGTGAACTATAAGCCTTTACTTTGCTGTTTGAAATTAAATTAACTTTTCCTACATTATTCATTAACTTAGAATGTGCTCTGATTTGAACTCTCAGGATATTTATTGCTTGACAAATTCCATATTTGAAAACTTTTGTTGGTAAATTGCATTTTAAGTGGTAATTTTATTCATATTCCGACGACTTGTCATTAACTTTTAAACGCCTTCCTCAGTAATTCAGGCATGCTACTATCCAGTCAGTAATTTGTCTTCGTTTGTGTACTTGAATTCGCGTTATCTTCAAGGAGGTTTGTGTGCAATTGCATAGTATCAGTCTTATTTTCAACAAAACGCATCCCGATTAACCGGCTTATCAATTAAACACAGCCGAATAATTTAGTGTCAAGATCGCTGTTCTATTTTAAGTCGCTATTTCCATTGTTGTCGTACGGAAGTTGTATTTATAGTTGTATACCTCGATATATCAGTGATTTGAATTTATTTAATGACGAGTTTTTGAAAATATTTTCACGTTTGCGTTTCAAGACTCTACCATGCTCTCTAGAATTTGTGATGATGCTAAGTTTACTCTTGTGGATCTTTTATCACCCTACCAAATTTAGGCTATTTATTTTTGTAATGGCGAAAGGCATCCGAAAATGTCGCGGTGGGGTATTCTTTCCATCGAATTTTTATATTTTCGTGGCAATTTCAATCATTTGAGGAAAAATAATTTTCAATTTTGCGAAAGTTTTTTTGTAAATTAATTTACTAATAAAAAAAAAGTTAAGTTTATATGACTTTTTTAAATTACAGAATATATTTTAAATTGATTTCATATCAATGTGATAGTTTAATGTTGGAGGGAATTAATAATAATAGTGAAATGACAGCTTAGCGTTTACGAATTCTAAATGGTTTGTAATAACGTTCTTTTTTACACATTGCTTTTTTTTCTGAACAATAATATAGTATCTGTGGCCAGTGGCGTAGCTAGCTCTGAGGGGCCCTGTATCAAAATTCCTTCGGGGCCCTTTTTTAGATATGGGAGTCCTATTAGTGGGACACGTAGTTGCACATGTTGGAGCCACTGTAGCTTGGGGGCCCCGTATCATTGGTACGGTGGTAGCTACGCCCCTGGTCTGTGGCCAGTGGCGTAACGGAGACTATTAGGTACCCCCTGAAAAGTCAGGTTTTGGGTCCAAAGCTGGATTTTACAAAGGGCACTTACTTGGCATCAGTCAGGCTTTGAGTCCTCTAGAATCCTGGGCCCCCGTTATGCGGGGGTGTACGTTGCGCCACTGTCTGTAGCAGTATTATCTATAACCAAATTTATGCTACAATTTTATTGATGGTAATATTAAAATGTGAATATCACTAGAATCATTGATGGTTTTAACAGTAAACAGTATACAAAATCGGTGCCGTATTTATCTAAATAAGATTCCATTGAGTACTTTTAACAGAATCCGTTTTTTCGTAATTTTAGCAAATTTAAATGAAGATATTCATTAACATTTAGAATTCTTTCTATCAAAATTACAAGGTTCTCTCCCCAATAACTCTCTGGTTGCTTCAAAATGTAACGTTAATCAATAAATCGACCTTGATATTAGGAACCAAATTATTTTATTAGTTGAAATTATAATAAATTATTTGATAGCACTGATTCTTTTAAAGCATTGATATTATCGGTAGTATACAATCTTACAAGAGTTGATTTATATGATTGATTATTGCAATATTATTTATATGCTATCAATCGATGCATTAAGAATACTAATTGGAAGTCTTAATGCAATTCATTGTATCTATTATATTGAAAACATTATTTCTGTGTTAACTGTTCATAAATTTTCTTAGATTTTTCTTAAGAAAAATTTCTTGTTTTTAAAACCGGTATTGATTATAGCATTACTTCTGATTATGGATATATTTGCTCAAAAGAAATTTCTATCGAATCATTTGTACAAAAATTAGTTATTGCAATATTTCGACCTAAATCATGTGACATTTATTGTTGATAATCTTTGTGTATGGCAGATCGTAGGTTCGAATCTTAATTCCACTCAAAACAAAAGCATGGAATTATAAGAACAACTACTCATTAAATCCAAATACACCTCAAATTTTTTTTTATTTGGCGAGATTTAAAAGAGCTATTGAGAGTAGCACCAGAATTTCACGGACGGGGGAGCTTCTTGGTTGTTGTTCAAATCATTTCGCAAGTTCAAGTCCTGATTCCACATCATCATGCGGATTAATGATAGTTGCTACAAATTGAATTGAATTGAATTGGGGTTCAAAATCTTTGCATAATGTCGAAACTAAGATATGTATTAGCTCAGGCCGAATCACACACATGTGGCAGGGGCTTTAAGGGCCCTTTCACACGTAATAGAAGAAGCAGGCAGTGGAGAGCTAATTTTGAATAGAAATCGCCTGGGTCCCTTTGAAGGTGGTCAACTGGCATTCCCTGCTGTGAAGCTCTCGAAAACCACATTCTCCTCCTTACAAGTTGATTCAACACAAGGAATGCCGTAGAAGCTATGCTCTTCACACGTGACTAATTGTATCTTGAAAAGGGAGAAAGCTTTTAATTCAGACTCAGTCATTTTATTGATGAGATTGTAAACTTCGCTACGGCATCTCCTTTTCAGTCAACTTTGTGTCTACGTGTGAAAGGAATTCTCTCCTCTCTTCACACTAGAGGAGTAGTGACAGGAAATGAGTTGAATGGCACAAAGGTGCCTCGAGTGAAACCAGCCTAAATGATGTAATCCATCACCAGTAATTCTAATATAGCTCCAGAACAATACAAATTCAAATCTATTCAATTGCTAAGAGTGGGAATCTTAAGAGTTAATTCCAGTACAAATATCCTCCCATAATTGGACCATAACTCAAAATAATGGGAAATATTTTTAATGATTACGCAAATCTAGTGTAATATTAATCAAACTCAGCAACTGATGCATTAACATTACAATCATTGTAAAATATTGTTACGTTATTGTTATCGGGGCTCGAGGATTTTATGTAAATCAGTCACAAAGAACAAGACAGTTCTTTAAGAGCGATGAGAATTTATTGTCGCAAAAACAATCCTTGAAATACAGGATGCAGCAGCAATATTCACAGAATAAATCTCAGAAGGTCTTCACACCTTCAACAGCACTCAGACACAATTATCAGTATCTAAAATACACGTATATAAAAGATTATTCACAAGCACAGCCGAGCTAATCGCAGTCAAGGCAAGTTTACTAATAGCTAGTCAAAACAATGCTAACTAATTGCTGGTTGAAACAAGACTGACTCGACTCGTTTCGGCGAGCATCGCTGTATTTATAGAGATGGCGGAAACTTCGAGAAAAATCTGCTTGCGTCATAGATCATGAAATTAGTGGATTTCTAAAATAATTTCTGAAAGGGGAGAGAGGGCTCTAAACTCGCCAAAAATGGTCGCCAATTCTGCCAAAAATGATGCCAACTTGGCTCTATTGCCAAGATTTCGCCAAGTTCTCATTGCCTTTATAACGTAAGGGACGGCGTTGCTGGTGAATATTACAATTTTAACAAAATAAATATAACATAGAGTTATATAAATGCATTACACATCCAAATACAAATTATTTACACTATTTACACAAAATTCGTAACAATATTAATGATTTAGTTATACGCTTGTAAAAATTAATCAACTCTACTTCTATCGTATTTATTGCTCATCTTTCTATATAGCGTCATAAATTGGCATTGATTCTCACAAGTACCTTTTTTACTTAAAACTTGCAAATACACTCATCCACAGTTATTTTTTCGCCATCTACTTCAGCTGTGAGATTACTTGTAACGTGTCAAAGGATCTTGACAAGGTCTAGACTAAGTAGACGCTCTTTAAAATCCTCTTTCAATATTTGCCATCTCGTTCATGCTGAGTTAAATTTATAAAGTTCATAAACAGAGACACACAGTAATCCCTACTCCACGCTTCGAGAGGTCTAAATCACTTCCCACGTATTAGTTGTGCTTGTTCGTTTTCTTCTTCGCAGCATCGAAATGTTACATTGTAAACAATAAAAATGTCTATTAAGTAAATTGTTGTAAGTTCCCGTTTTTGAGAAATCTTGGGGGAGTATGTGTGAGAGTTCTTCTATTAAGCGCGTGGGTTGTTTTGTTTTATGCTTGCAAAAACTGGATGGCGAATCTTGATATATGTTAGGGATTTTTCTTTTGCATTCTTTTGTTTGAAATGATTAGACCTCGAAGGAGATTTTGGATTTTATTATAAAATAAAATTCCTGGGGGTGTTCACACTTTTCGTTCGAAATAATTCTTTTGCTGTTCTACAGTTCTCAAGAAAGTTTGATTTAATTTGTTTTGAAAGGTGTGTAATATTTCATTTGTGTGTATGTGTGTAAAGGAAACGTAATTTTATCTAAAATGTTATGTAAAGTAACTGAATTGAGGATATAATTTATTTTTTAAAGTTGTAATTTGATTTTATATCTGTCTAGAAATAAAATTACATTTATATTGAGGCTTAAATATGTTTCTGATACATTTTAAAATTGTATAGCTCTTTCGTGTTTTAATTCCTTCAAAAGAAATATTTCGCAATATTAAACGTTTTGCGAAATTAAGCCTAACATTGCAAATAAATAAATAAAAATTGGAACTTTAAAATATATTTATAATAAATACATGAACGATGGTGTTACGTATGCATTACTTTCTCTATTTTGCTTTAATATTTATCGAAATTTCAAAAATTATAAAGTGTAAAAAAGTTTGATTTTTATTTACGATAAATAAAAGCAATGAGTAAAATGGTTCTAATATAATCTGAAGTACTAAATAAAATTAATTAAAATATGAGGAAAGGGAAATCATTCCTTTGATATCACGTTATGGGCTTATTTTTATTTACATAAAAGACAATTTAATTCTCTTCATGTGAAATTCAAACATTCAAATTAAAATAGAACTTAATTCTGAGAGGTTACATTTGCAATAAATCATTGAGCTTCAGCTGCGAGAGTTATATATTTGTATTATACGCAAGGGATCCGTACCCCTTACCAGTTATTCGTTTTTTTTAAAAAAAGAATTTCCCATTCACGTACGCACGCATGCAAATAAGAAATTCGAAATGTTTTTGTACTCTTGATTCGATACGATGGATGCAATGGGATTAAATTAATTTAAAGAAATTAAATTTGTATCGTAAAAAAAAAGCTGTGTGTGTGTGTAGTTGTATAAGTTTGTGTACATTTATATTACGCTCGGGATTTTTATTTAAATGATTTATTTTCGAAGTAATCTTTTTTTTTTATTAATACGTTTCGCTTACAGCTGTTTTTTTTCCAATTACGTTTCATTACTAAGTTTTAGAGAAATTTAATTAATATGTTGATAATTCCTTAATGTATAAACCTTTTAATAAAAATATGTGTATAAAAATAATACTAGTTTGTTTTATAAAGTTCAATATAATTGCACATTATACGTCTATTTCGTTTACAGTGGACTAAATTCATGACGGTCACATGATAAATGCAATCACGTGATCTGTTCTAAATTCAAAACTAAGATTAGATTACTGTTTTTCTACTTGTAAAGTTCAGTAAAATCTCAAATTTAATAATTAGGTAAAAATGTCCAAATATTAATATTCCGCTAAAAGTTTTTCAAAACTAAAAAAAAAAAAAATTATATTAAAAGTGTAATTTTAAATCAAGTGTATTTTGTTTACCTGTGTGCGTTATTTTTGTTGACAATTATGTACTTTTTGAAACAAAAAACTTGGCAACAGTAAAGCTCATGAACTGATTGGCTGGAAACACGTGATAATAACTATCATGTGGCTATGGTGTCACATGAATTCAGCCCATTAAGCCACAATCGATGTATAATAATCTCGATACCAATTACCGTTGTTTCATATTATGGGTATTAGTTTATCTATGTATACTAAATTATGTATTTGTGTAATAGGTAATAACGTTACATGTAGTGGACATCTGTGGCATATTTAAAATAAATGACGTGTACGAAAAGACTGAACAAGTCGAATGGTTGACTGAACAAGCGAAATGACTGAGTAAGTCGAATTACGAATTGCTCAAATTCGTAATTGAAAGCATTTCGGAGTAATTTTTTCTCTTTCCGAATAAACTCAAAATATTTCTAAATACAGTCGGATCTCTAT
The DNA here is from genome assembly GCA_019973975.1 of Trichonephila clavata. Taxonomy (NCBI): domain Eukaryota; kingdom Metazoa; phylum Arthropoda; class Arachnida; order Araneae; family Nephilidae; genus Trichonephila; species Trichonephila clavata. Next base: position 27,305 of record BMAO01009222.1, on the reverse strand, counting down.
TTAATGAAGTCATTAAATCCCGAAAAAAAGTTCGTTATGTGGAAAATTCGTTAGAGAGCCATCTTCTAGTGTACTTTTTAAACAATATAAAACAAATTTTAAATTCATAAGCACTATATTATATTATTACAAAAAGTAATAATTCACACTTTTTCAATTCCTACTAAAATAGCTCACTCTCTCTCTCTATCTATATATATATATATATATTTATCTTGTTCCAATTTTCAATCGTTAATAAAATACTTTCTGTTCATCCAATCAAACTCAAATAACTTTTTTTTAACTTGTAGGGATTGACACTTGATGTTAATACGGGTTTTTTAAATATTAATTCATTAGTTACCGGGCAATTAATTAAATTAATTACCGGTTTACGACGCCAACTTAGATTCGTCTCTATTGTTGTATCAATGTAACTTAAAACAATGACAAAAGTTGGCGTCGAAAACCGGTTTTTCAGCCATACCAGTCAAACCGGGTGTGCATTGTTACAACAATGCAGAGAAATCAGGCTCTTTTTTCAATTCTTACTATTAGTTCACTTTCTCCTAAAAAATATATCTTGTTCAGATTTTCAATCGTTAATAAAATACTTTCTATTCATCCATTCAAAGTAGGAATTGACTTAATTTTTTTTTATATTGCTTGTTTGTTAATTAATATCTCTTTATATTTTATATATTTTACCCATCCAAAAGAAATCTGCAAGAATAACAAAAAGGGGGAAAAACATTGTATTTTTAACTTAAGAAATAATTTTATATTAAAATTAATGAATTTTAACGCACACATTTTCTAATTTTAAGCCTACTAGTAATTTTAAACAAATATTTTTTTTATAACCAGTAATTTTAATCATACATTATCATATACGTCCCTAAATGTAAATACTGATAAAATCTTATAAATTTGTTTGAGGTTTTTTTTTTGAAAAATTACGGCGAATTTATTGCTCTCATTGAGTTAGGCGCCTGGTAAAGCCAGTCTAGGATCATTGATCACCATAGATTGTGTTAAAATAGAGAATAATTTGAAAGGCCTAGAAATATTTTAAAAATAGGGAGAAAAAAATCGAATCACAATCGAAACATTTCGTTAAATAGAAAATGCACTTATTTTTTGAAACAAATAGTTAAATGCTCTTGGTTCCAGGAAAAAGTTCGCAAAATAGAAATTCGTAAAATGGAGATTGGTCTGTATTTCTCTTTTCGTGCAGAACAGAGAGCAATATTGCTTTTTACAAGTCTTTAATTTTACTTCATATTTGATTTAAATAAATTATGTTTCAATTTTTAGATTTTTTTTTTAAAGAGAGAAATATTACATCAGATTTTTTAAAGAATAATGCATGTTTTTCAATACATTTTCTGAACATTTAAGTGCTTTTTCATATAAGAGTATAATCTATCTCGGCTACTTTTGACAGTTCTACAATTTTCTCCTCTTTCCCCTTCTTCGGAATCAATGTCTGCTTTCACAAAAGCGATTTTTTATCACCCCGCCTAGGAACTTTTTTCCTTGAACTTCTTCCTCATTTTTAAAAAGTTTGTCTACTTAGTGAAGAACTTGCCTCCAATTTAGTCTTTTTATACATTTTTTTGAAAAAAATTTGATCCTTGGAAAAATTTGTATTACATGAGAAGCAGGTCACTTAGAATCGTTTAATGTAATATATATATTTTTTTAGTACTTACATTAGGGTGGATTGGGGTTATATGGAGAAAAAAATTATTATTGAGAATCTTCCTATGCGGAAAAGAGGCTCTAAGGCTTCAAACTTTTTCAACTCACGGAACCCCTAGAACTACAAGTAGTTTTTATGGAACCCTTAGGATTTGAAGTAGTTCGTGGGACCCTATTTCACGCACATACTTAGAAGGACATACTGATAAATACTGATGCGTTGCGTGTGGTGTTATAAAATAATAATAATATTCTGGAGTCCTAGAATTGTCTTTTCCTGGATTTATTGGTAACAATAACTTTCAACAATAAACTTAACAATCTTTAACAAGTTAGACCATTACATAAATTAGACTGAAACTATTCGAGATAAAAATCCTAGTAAACAGCGCCACCTGGTACGCCGAAGCCAAGAATTACGAGTAAACATCAGCACATGTAGTTATGCTGAAGCCAAGTTCAAGATTCCACTGAGACAGAATCCGTTACATATGGTTTCTATCGAGATAGACCACGTGGGGTCTCAGGGTGGTGTCAACCACGCTCCACCCACTCAGACCACCCGGTCCATAATTTACAACACATACCTTAAAATAATATTTGAAGTAGTTCAACATGTTATGGGTACTTTATGTGAATGCAATTAAAATTTTTTTATCTGTTTTAATATAATTTACTCATTAATAATATTAATCTGTGATCAAGTGTCACCTACCTATGCATTGTTTAGTAACTGGGATATGTGCTTGCATTTATTCACACAAATTGTTGAATTATAGGTCTATTGAAATTATCTGAAGTCGCATTACATATTCTGAGCTCAATTTGTTTCTACACTTTGTTTTTGTAATTACTCATGTTGAGAAATTTTTTTCACTTATACACATTGTTCCGAATGGTATTAAAACGTTTACAGCTGTGCGAGAAATACTGTGTATTTTGGATGAACTTGCAACACACAATTTAGGAGCTGTTCTTGCTTAAATTTAGATTTTTAACATCGAATCTACTGATATGTCGATAAGTTGCTCCCTCTCTTTTATTGTAGGTGTTTTTCCACAAATACAAAAAGGTGTATTTTCCATTAGAAAGCTATTTAGTTTTGCAAGACATTGTACTAACGAGTATAAAACTCTCGTTTCACCCGAGATAGTAAACAATAAAATATTCCTAATCTAGTAGGAAAGATATATATAAAGATTAAACGTTTTAATATTCTTTTATTATATTATAATAACATTTTAAACAGTATTGTAATATAAAGCTATTATATGTATAAATAAAGTATTCAGTTTCTTAATGATAGGGATGAGCTTTAAATTCTTGTAGTTCTATAAACTTCATAGAGAACGTGAATCCATTTTGCATACACATTTATTAACTTCCTTTCGATTTTTTTACTGTGACTCGTGGAACCCCTGGGTATGCCTCGTGGAACTCCAGAGTTCCGTGGAACACAGTTATGAAGACTACTGCCCTATGGTATGGATATTAGAGGAAAAATAATTTCAAAATTTAATATTGTTACATCGGAAAAATGGAATAACGTTTTTGGGTTAGATGATTTTAGAGTCAATAAAATATCTACAATATAAATAACCAAAAAATGATGATTACTGATAAGTGAGTAGTACAATGTACGTTGCAACATATTATAATTCCAGGTCTCTCACCCCGCATCGTCGAATCAGTCCAATCCAAGCTATTTTCCACCTTCCGCTTTATCGTACGTTGTAATTTTGACAGTATGTTTTTAAAAATTTAATACTAAAGAAGCTATTAAAATTGGGCCTGATGTTTATCTGGTACCTGTTTAGTAGGCGTCCTCTCATCGTAATAAAAAGTACCAAAATACCTGTTTTTCTTTAATAAAAATTGCTTCTTTTTACATAAAAAAAATTATTCTCTCTCTCTATATATAAATGGATGTTTGTGTATATGAAATCACTTCACTCAAACACCATTCAACCGATCACTATTGTCATGTATATGTATTTTTGGGGGAGAAGGTTTTTTGCTATCCTCTTTGTTGCAGCTCTCCACCAGGTAGCGCTGCAGAAAAGCAACTTCTGCACCGTTCAATCCATCGCCAAGTTATCAACGTGATCGCCAAAAATGATGCCAACTTGGCTCTATCACCAATATCTCGCTAAGTTTCCATTGAATCGCCATTATAATGTAAGTAACGGCGTTACTTGCGAATATTATAATTTTAACATAAAGCAAATACAATAGAAAGTAATATTAACGTATTACACATCCAAATATATATAACTTACCCTATTTTAAGCGTTCATTACACTAAATTTTGTAACAATGTGTTACTTTTGCTGAGCAGAGATCAGCTTAGGAAGGTGTTTTGAAAAATCGACCCACAAGAGAGTTACGGGGCGTTATAAATAATAAAAAAAAACTTTTTATCAGCTATTAGACCTTCAGACTTAAAATTTAACAAATGTGGTTATTTTGTTCAGCTGAGATATGCGAAAAGCTTTTTTTATTGTTTAATTTCAATTCACTTAAAATTAACTCATTAAAATCTTCTTTATCCTTCTATATTGTTTAATTTTTCAATTCACCCGTGCGAAGAACGAGTATACCAGCTAGTTTAACATAAAAATCAATTTATTGCCCCCCCCTTCTTTTTATCTATATACCATAGAACATCTTTTTCGCATAGGTAGGTTTTGTAATACTGAAAAAAAATTTTTTTGATCCACCCTAGTATGCAGTTAAAAGTTTTGATATGTGAATTATTTTTGTTGTTATAGCAGGAAATATAGCTTTGTGTTCAGTTCAATTTGTGTTATTTAAATTTGATTTAAGTTTGATAATTTTTGTGTTTTTTTATCTTATTAAAATTCTTCCTAAGAATTTCTTTCGGTATCTTTTTTAATTTATAAAATGTTGAAAGTGATTGAACTCCGGTGATAGTAGAATCTCAGCAAAATATTATTTAAAATTAATATTATAAAATCTGTGTAATATAAAGAGCGTTCTATTGACAGGGAGAACACACATTCAGGAGTTCGTATACTTTTTTTTTATAATATTGTTACCGGGTAAAAGTTTCTGCAGTGTTTCTGCATGTCACATCCAATTATCTCCTTCAGTTATATTTCTAAAAACACACCAAGGCGCTATCTTAGCATATATTGAATACCTTAAGTGTTTTTAGCATTAAATATTAAGCATTCGACGCATCATGCTGCATTTGATGTGTAAGTATTAGGGCAGGCAGATTGATGGGAAGCGTGTGAGGATGCTTATTTCTGAAAAGCATACATTTCTTGCATATTTCATGTGATTTACAAGAATTTTTGACATGAATTTTGTTCCTCTCTTAGAAAAGTTGTTTTTGAGAATTGATTTCCATGTGAGTTGAATTGAAACCAAGTGTTATCCGTGCGATAAATTTTCACATGGCACGAAATATGTAAAGTATACTGCATGGATAATTCTAGCGTTATATATATTCAAATGATATATTTGCTTATTGAAACTTGATTTTTTTTAAAAGCAATTTTTTGCTTTTGCACGTTTTTCATTCATTGCTTGAAAATATTCATGGGGTTTCGTAGCTAAATCTTCTGGGTGGCGTAGTTGGTTTGGTGCTGATTTTGTACTTCCAAATTTGTGTGTTCGACCCCTACCCTGAGTGGGGGAATTTTCATGATGCCCGAAATCGATGGTGTCCATGTCGTATGATTATGCAGCATGTAAAAGATCCCTAGAGTGCCTGTTTGGCTTGGGTGCTCTCGGCAAAATTAAATTCCTGGTACATTTTCGCATCGTCAGAGCTCAGGTGCCTCCCTCTGGGGAGGAAACTGGGTGTCAAATTGCATTGTGGAAATTGTTATCCACCTATATAGGGCCTCACTAAAAATGATCTCAGCTCCCGGGGAATGTACTAGGTCTGCAATGGTAATTACCAATCCGCAGCCCCATTAGAAAGAGAAAAAACAAGTTTGTCGAGGATTTTTGGAAGTGGTCGCAGTAGCCTAGCTATTTTGGTTGGCGACGTTTCATGAGTTCATGCTCTAGTGCAGTGATTCCCAAAGAGGTCTATATAGACCCCTAGGGGTCTATGGCGATCTGTAAGGGGTCCACGATAGTAAAATAATAATTTGGGGGGTCCATGAGGTGTAAATGGGGGTCTACGATTGTGGCTCTCATTAAACCAGATCGTGAGTAAAAAGAAAATTTAATCATGTGGAAACTAGACTTAATTATTTAACAGTTTTATTTACTAAATTTAATGAAGCTTATTTGCAGTTACAAGGCTACAGTATAAATGTGTTATTAGGACCACATTTCACACAGCCTTACTTGCCAGAATGAAGCTAAGGAGCGTAATTTTGGACGTCGCCAACATTTAAATGCCCTTTTTTTTAGATTTTGAAATTAGGTTTGAGAATGCTTTGACTATATCGTAGTACCACAGAAAACAATGAATTCCTATGGTCACTTTGAAAAAAAAATCATATTATAAGAATTAAGCACTAGGAAGAATATGCACTAACGAAGATCTTAAAGTAAGGTTTAGAAACGATGTCAACAATTTTAGCTTTAAAAAGATATACCTGTTATTTATTCCACATTATAGAATATCTTGAGAAAGCTTTTAATTGTTTTTTCAATTGAGAAGATGCGCTTGCCAATATCCAAAAAAAAAAAAAAAAAAAAGACACATTTTTAACCGAGGAGATATTTAGGGTTAAACCTTCATAAGATTGATGCCAAATGTTGGAAGTTTATTATTGCATCCCCAGATTCCTCCCTCCCTCAAAAAAGCACTTGATTGTTACACAGTTACTTTATGTAACAGTTATTTTATGCATTAGTTAAATTTTAATTTAATTAACTAACTAATTAAATTAACTAACATGTGTTTTCTTAAATTTTAAACTCTTCTGTACTTCACTATACTTCACTACAGTTAAAAATTTTAATCTTTTAAAGTAAATAGCTTTATACCTGCAGTCAAAAACACATTTAAGTTGATAAATTTGCACAAATTTAATAATAGGAAAGTAGGAGGTCTACCTCAAGCTGAAAAACCTGCCAAGGGGTCTATGAGGCTAAAACGTCTGAGAACCTATGCTCTAGAGCCTCTGAAGATCCACCTTGTAGAGGGGCTGATACACGCAAAATCTGCCGAGATTCAAAATCCTTTCGTTGGAGCAGTGGCGTAACGGGGCCCAAAACTTGACTGACATAAGTACGTATTTGGGCTTAGGGCTCAAAATCTGAGTTTGCAGAGGGCGGCCCTAAAGTTCTTCGTTACGCCACTGCGTTGAAGGGTGTGGTTGTTTGGAAAAGAGGAGGGGGATGGGTCAGGTGAGGTGTCGGTCCTTGTCACTTGACCATGGTTCAAAATTGCGAGATCTATCGCCAATAACCCTCGTGATGCTTTGTTGATGCTTAGTCTTACATTACATTATTTCTTTTACTAAAGAAATGTAAAATATTTCCTTTGCTTATTCTCACTTATTATAATTTATTTTATTTGTTTCTAAAATAATTGAGAAATACTAATGATCACAGCTCTGTTTAGTCCAAGTACTCTTAGCACTGAAAATTGAGAGCCCCGTTCGTTATTTTACACTCCGAACTAATGATATTTTTTTATCTAATGGGCTGCGGATTGGTATTTTTACCATTGCAGACCTAGTACATCCCCAAGAGCTGGTATCACTCTTTAGTGCGGCGCCGTATAGGCGGATACCAATCGCCGCAGGTAATTTTGACGCCCAGTTTCCTCGACAGAGGGAGGTACCTGAGCTCTCACGATGCGAACTTGTACCAGGATTTAATTTTGTCGAGAGCGCCCAAGTCAAACAGACACCCTAGGGATCTTTTACATGCTGTATAATCATACGACATGGCCGCTGTCGATTTTCTGCATCACGAAGATCCACCGACTTGGGCCGGGGTCGAACCCGCAACTTTGGGTGCAGAAGGCCAGCGACAAACCAACCACGCCACCCTAAAGGAATTTGTTGAAGTTCTAAATCTGTTGGTAGAGATTAGAAATGTTAAAATTTGTTTGGAATTTCGTATCAACGATATGCCTTTGACTGGCATATCGTTGTTAAGTAGATTCATTAATCTTGTTGCGATATAAAAGTTTTTCAAAATTGTTCGTTATCCTTTGTGTTTTGCACTGGTTAAAATGAAATGTTCGCTTGTGTTCCTGGTACATTACAGACGGCTATTGTTTTAAAGGTCTTATTGTTTAGAAGTGAAATGTTAATCACCTAGTAGCAACTTAAGATCGCATCTTATTGGTAAGAATTTGGTACATTACAGACGGCTATTGTTTTAAAGGTCTTATTGTTTAGAAATGAAATGTTAATCACCTAGTAGCAACTTTAGATCGAATCTTATTGGTAAGAATTTGGTACATTACAGACGGCTATTGTTTTAAAGGTCTTATTGTTTAGAAATGAAATGTTAATCACCTAGTAGCAACTTTAGATCGAATCTTATTGGTGAGAATTTGGTACATTACAGACGGCTATTGTTTTAAAGGTCTTATTGTTTATAAATTAAATGATAATCACCTAGTAGCAACTTTAGATCGAATCTTATTGGTAAGAATTTGGTACATTACAGACGGCTATTTTTAAGGTCTTATTGTTAGAAATGAAATGTTAATCACCTAGTAGCAACTTTAGATCGAATCTTACTGGTGAGAATTTGGTACATAACAGACGATTATTGTTTTAAAGGTCTTATTGCTTAGAAGTGAAATGCAAATCACTTAGTAGCAACTTGATATCGAATCTTCTTGATAAGAATTTATCAACCATGTTTAAGTTTTAAGAGAACGCGCTAACAAGGCGTTTGTTGAATTAAAATACTATGAAAAAAATTGTTACCACTATTAAAGGAATTATCTAATAACTTGCTTCCTTTAATGTATCAAAGTTAAATTCGTTAAATATGACACCTTAATGGTTCCTAGTCCTAACAAAATAATCCTAAAGTCGTAAGTTTGCTTTTTTTTTTTAGTCATCAACAGCAATTGGTTATTAGATTTTGTTAGTTATGTCTTGGTACATTCAGCTTTCTTTTTGAATCATTTTCAGAAGTTATTACAATTTAAGCACATCAATTGTAACTTTACTGTAAAAGGGAGTCATTTTTAACCAATGAATTGATATAATCTGATTTTGACAGTTCTTTGCGTGTATCTAACCTTTCCGATACGAACATTTATTATTATTTTCAAAAAAAGAGAGAATCAGAAGCGAAATCTTAGCAAACATATCAAGAGATTTTCTCTGTCCACTTTTCCGGAAATTATAAAACAAAGGCTGTTAGCCTCTTTCAGTCACGATTCAGCCACCCACTTGATTCATCCAGCCGTGAGTAAGTGTGTTTGATTTCGTTCCGGTCGACAACGCCGGCCAGTGGTCAAGAAAAAGTCAAGTGCCCCTTTCGGGACTTTAGCAAACATCTTCCTTTAGAGACAGTATCCGTCACTTAAATGCATCGAGTCTTATTTAACGGGTAACAGAACAAACTGGGTATTGCCTGTTCCCTCTTTTTTGATATTTCGAAACTTGGGAAAAGTGTGAGTTTTGTTGAGTGTATACTTTTTATCTTTCGTGCTAGAATCATCGGGTAGTGTGTTAGTTGACTCTTTTTTTTCTTTTCTGTTCTATTTTCAATGCAGACTTAATGTGTTAAGCATCATTTTTTGTTATTATTTGATAAAAAGAACAATATAGTACTATCATATTAGTTTTGTTTTCTGTAAGTTTTTTTATTGTAGTAAGGGTTGCTTATAGATTTTTGCTACAGTTGAAATTTTATTGATTTATAAATAAATGTTAAACCTATTTATGTGCTTGTGTTGGGGAAAGAAAATATATACTTTAACTAAAATACAAGGAGATTGTAGTTAAAGTTCCACTTTCAAATTACCGTAAAAAAAGAAAAGATAAAAAGGGGGGGGGGACAGTGCGTGGAATGACACTTCAAATTCGAATTGAATATACTTTAAAGGAGGGGGAAACGGTATGGCATGAGAAAAAAAGTTCCAAAGTCTATCAATAGATAGCGCTGTAAGCGGCATTGCAAAAATTGATTTGGTTACAAGCAGGGACGTCTTGAGGCATGGGCCTACTGGGCCCAGGCCCCGGCCGCAATGGAGGCCCGACTCATTTTCTTGTTCTCGACTCAGCCTTAATGAGATCATAATTCGAATAATTTCAACGATTAAATGCTATTTCCAGTTATATTCTCCTGAATTCTCTTTCTTAACTGGGAATTTCGGACGATTATATCAACTGGCTGCATGGGATGACCGTCGTCTACGTACAGGCCTAGGCCTACCACTATACAGCATCATTACTCATTTAGTCAAAAGGTGGCTGGCGATCGAGCTGGTTTGTGCGATTGTAAGTCATGTACATTTAATTGTTTCGGGTTATTGTTTGTACGAGTATTTGACAAAGTATGCTTTGTACTATCTACTTTAAAGGTCATAGGTGGGGCTTACATTTGAATAGGGACCCTGGGCCTCAAAAAGTCTTAAGACGTCCCTGGTTACAAGTGGCATTTTGAATCTAATTACGATGGCTTTGGCGTGAGTTTCACATTAAACCAACTTCACTGTTCAACGTGCACGGTTGTTTCGGTTTTTCGACTGAAAAAAGACGACTTGTAAGTCGCTGCATTATTAGTGAAAAGCTCATTCATCAAGTCAAGGTCGTGCCACATTGGATCGGAAAAATCGGATTTTAACTGTCCTTGGGCCAAAATCACATGAAATCGCCAGTGAATTATTTTTGTATGCCCATTCCGTTTCCCTTTCTTCAAGTATATTCAAACTTGAAGTCATTCTGGGCTGTGGTTCTTTTTTTATAGCATTTTGAACGTAGAACTTTAATTATAATCACCCTGTATCAGTGGCGTAACACACCCGCATTTCGGGGGGGGGGGCAAGGATTGTAGGGGACCCAAAGTCTGACTTTCACCAAGTACGTATTTGAGCCATGGGCCTAAAACCTGACTTTGCAGGGGGACCATTAAAGTCTCCGTTACGCCACTGCTCTGTATATATTGTGTGTGAAAAAACTGTGAATTTTTTTCCTTGTCTTATGACTTTGGTAAACTTGAGAATTACTCATCTTATTTGTACAAAATTGCAGTATATTATTGTCATGACAGAAGCTTTATATTCAGAAATACCATTTATGGGGTATATTTAGGAAACATGATTGATGTTCAATATATATTTTAATGTTATTAAATGGAATTTTTCTTATTCTTAAATTCCTGTTTTCACATTACTAGGATTCAATCATGTAGTTTCTTGGATGTTATTATTTAAAGTGATGTAGGAAAAAAAGTTTGAATTAATTAATAAATATTAAAGTTTAATGTTTATTAGATAATACTTATTTCGGAAGAAGCTAGCACGTTATTTAATCGCTGTTCACCTTGAATTGTACACTTATCGACATTTCTGAATACGTTAATATTATTTACATTTTTTCTCTTTTTTTTTTAATAAAAAGAAACTAATTAAGATTATTTATTAGATCACTTTGGAAAACATCTTTTGCTTCTTTTTAATTAATGCTTCGAACCAATTTCAATTTGAGTAATTAAGTATTCTTTTTCGGGTCATTAAGAAGTAACGGAAAATCAATTAAAAATTCCTCTTCCTTACATTGAACAATTAGTCAAGCAAGATATTAAAAAATAAAAGATATAATTATCATTTGTAATCTCTTTTAATGGAGAAGAGCTCGAAACAAAAATGGTTCGTTCAAATAAACTCATTCTTTTGATGCGGGGAAGGGGAAAAAAATCGCATTTCGTTCGAAAAGCAACTTTTTTTTCGTTCCATTTTGCTGCAGAAATCGCTCCAATAATACGTTTATTAGAATGTGATGTAAAAGCCAATAATTATCCCAAGTCAAGTCTTCGCTCTTCTTCGCTTTTTGCAAGATAATATTAAGTTCGGTCGACTCTGTAGCTTTTATTTCTCTTCTGTTTTTATAATTTTTCTTTCTTTTTTCCTCTTTTGCATACGGCGAATATAAAGTCATTCTAAGAAACTTTGGAATCTTCTTTTTGCGGTCACAGTTCGATGTGTTGGTACTAATTAAGATTTGTGCAGCGTGTTTGGGGTTCGAGTTCACTTTTGGGGGTTGTTTAATAATTATGAATTGAAAACAACGCTGTCATATTTTCAGTGGGAAATAATAAATATGAAAATATAATTAATGCGTCGTAGTCACTTTAAGATTATTACCTGGATATTTTGTATGTTTCGGAATCATTTTTTTAGATCAGAATATAATAATGTTAATTATAGATTTTATTGAGGCGACTAAATTCGGAACTTAGCGTATAAATGGATAGTTTTTTGGTATTTAGTGTCAATTGAATTAGAATATACATATGAAATTGTTTTAAGAATATTATTACATGAAAATGTTATTTAAATGCTATTATCTGGCCTAAAATGAAGAAAAAAGGACATACTTTCAAAACATTCTCCTTTTATGAAAAATGCTTCTATAATAATAATATCAACACGCTTTTATAAGCTTCACCTGTATTTAACGGAATCTTTGAAATCGATTTTTACCCACCTCTAAAAGGTCATATTACTTCGAAATTTTGCACACTTGTCAAGTACCGATGACAAAACAATAATTTCATAATTTTGTTCCGTTGTCCTTATCAGGATAAACGATTTCTCATTTCTAGATTTGGCGACTATCAATACAGCTGAGAGTTGATTCAGAGAGCACTGGATTAAATGATTTCTCACAAACTCTTCGATTCAAAACGTGTACTTTTATGTATAATTCTGATGAATGTTTTAGGAAGAATATTTGGCTCTTTTTAGTGAAAATATTAACTTTTAATACCTTCTTCCGCATTAAATATTTTAAACTTAGCTCTTCCCGGTTTCCTTCAGTTGGCTGATTCCACATTTGCAAACCAAGCACTGATAGGATACCAATCTGTATTCCACATTTCTAAAAAACGACGCATTTAAGATTAATTCATCAATAAATAAATGATAGTTTGAAAAACTAAAAAAAAAAAAAAACACGCTTTTATCGTAGATTGAACCAAAAAATTGAAAAATAAATTATAGTTAAAAAACTAAAAAATAGCTTTTATAGTGAATCGAACTTAAAAGTAAAAAATAATTCTTAATATAAGAATAAAATGATTAACGAGAAAATTAATGTCATTGTGGTAAAAGCGTGGGGTCCTTTGTACTACATTTGTACACAAACTCAGTATTTCGGAATAGAACTAGTAAGAAATTTTAACAATTGATATCGAGCACCCCACGCTTTTACCACAATGACATTAATTTTCTTTTTAATTATTTTATTCTTATATTAAGAATTATTTCTTACTTTTTTGTTCGATTAACTATAAAAGCGTGCTTTTTAGTTTTTTAAACCATAATTTTTTTTTCCTCTGCTATACCGAGGTTGAACTAAATTTTTAAAAATGTATGATTTAGAAATGAACATATTCATATATTTTTTTTTATCAGAATAGAGAAATTTTAATACAAAATCACTCGTTAATATTTCAATTCATAGTAATTCTGAAAATGTAAATTTTTCCAAAATTTTAGTTCAGCCCCGATATAGAAGTCCTAAGCTATTTATGTACAAAATGTTATTATAGAAGCATTTTTCATAAAAGGGGATTGTTTATGTCATTCTTTCTTCATTTTTTTGCCAGAAAATTGTATTTAAGTAAGTTTTTCTTGCAGTAATATTCTTAAAACAATTTTACATGTATATTTTAATTCAACTGACATTAAATTTGAAAAAAATTATTCATTTATACTCTTTTTCGAAATCACGGTTCCGAACGTAGCCAGTCACCTTAAATCAAAATTTGTATACATTCTAGAGACATATATACCTTTGAAATAACTAGAGTGTGATTATATTATCAACGGACTAATAAAAAACACCACTAAAAGAAAATATCATCAAAAAGAGTTAAGTTACTGTTTTTCATTAAATATAAGATTACAATAAGTTGGAGAAAAATAGCAGGGATGCTTAACCCTTTCGTGGGCCATTTATTACTCTTTTAAATTTTTCGCAGTTTCTTATGTTTTATTAACAAGTATATATAAATAATAGCATTTAAGGAAATATATTTTATTTTGCCGAATTTTATGTTTACATTTAAACTTTAGGAGTGGGAAGAATACTTCCCAAGGAACCATTCATCGTCATAAAAAAGAATTAAATTTAATGGTGATTATTTGCCTTGAAAAGATGAGAAACATGTTGCAATGCACACGGGGACATCCCATTCTGCACACATGTAGCGAGTCCTCCTTTTTTTTTTGTTGTCCCTTTCTGCCACATTTCCTACATCGTCTATAGTTGGAAACCATCTTTGGCAAATGATTTCCCACACTGGCTAAGTGCACATCATCCGGAACTATACATTTCTTTATTTGGAAGCTCGCAGGACATCTTTTCTTTTCTCTTGAGGAATATTCGTCTATCAGCTGATGAGCTAATGCTATACGGAATGTTAGCTGGTTTCTTTTGTTCACTTGCTGCAGTATGAAACTAGTTACGATGGCAAGGTCAATAAGAAAATAAAAGATACAATGCCACCATTTTACCGATCTTCTTATTTGGTATCTTTCTTTTCTTTGATCGAAGCGACCAACCCCTCCCATGACATCGTTATATACAGCGACAGCTTTTGGACAAGGTACTTTTTCTTTAGGACCATCTTTTTTTGTCCAATTTACAGGTGTCATAATCGCTGGATTATGTGCCGTAGCACAAAACTGAAGTGGGAATTAGTCTTCCCATCGTTATAATAGCAAGGCTAATGTATTATAGTGGGTTTTGTGTTTCCCACAGGTGTATTTTGTTAGATCATGTAGATGGGAAATAATTTTCCCAAGGCCCACAAAAGGGTTAAATGTATGTGTGTTTTTTTAACAAAATAACATTTTAGTACATTATTATTTCCAGGAAGAATCTTTTGTAAAATTGGGGTAATACTTTTTGTTTTTCTTGTTGTTGCATATAAATTCGTTTGTTCACTACTGTGATATGTTTAATGCATTCATTGTCAAAATCCTTGATTTGCCGGTGTTTTCAAACATTCTGATCCAATATAGACATTTTCGAAATTAATGATTTAAGATATTGAGAATTAAGGGGACAAATAATAAATTTGATTTAATTGAATCAAATTTCCTCATTTCCTCGAGTGTTGCATTAATAATTGAAGTGCCCCTAAGCTTTCTAAATTTTAAGGTCCTTTACAGAATTTTATAATGAAATTTTGAATGAGAATATTCAGTGAAAAATGCTGATTTGCCTTTAATCTATACTTCGATGTGGGTGACACAATTATACCTTTGTAATTTTTAACCAATTAAATTTCCTAATCATTGTAGTATAATCTACAAAATAATTGTTTTACAGCAACTAATATATACTTTTGATAATCACTGCATTGAATTTATTGGAAACTACTCCTTTACTTCTAAATATCTGGATATTCAACGCTATTTGGAAATTAGGATTTGTTAATAATATTTAAGCATTGAATTTGAATTTAATGTAATAATTTTTTAGTAACGAAAATGTTTTTGAATTTATTAGTCATTATACTGCTCTTTATATTAAATATTATGTTTTAAACATTTTGTATGGAATGGAAATAATCGTTAACGAAGAAAGTAATTATTGAAATATAATTGCTGTAATATAGTTTTGAAAGAATTTTTTTCTTATCTTTGAAAATTAATGTCACTTAATACTCGCCATGTAGAGGAACTGGTATACGTTAAATCTGTGGTGGCGCAAAGTCCTCCCGTTGGTGGGGTGGGGTAGTTTGGAGAGTGAGGTGCCAATTCAATTGTTGTTTTCGCATTTGAACGTGAATGGCTCAGAATAACGAAGTCCGTTGCCAACATCCCTAGTGTTGCTTTATAGTGCGACTTAAATGTCTCCTTCTCATGGCCCGTGGGTTGCTATTTGCTCACCCCTACATTAGGCAATTATACATTTTCATTTTTTGACATTCAATAAAAGGACCTCATAATTTTTTTCAAATTAATAACTGTTCCCCGGACTATTAACGAATTCTGTCTTCACTATCCTTCAGAGAGCTGCTTATTTTATATTGTAGTATATTCTTGTTTGAGTAAATTCTTTTTGTGCGGCAATTTCTGCTATCTGAAGATGTGCTTTAGGCGAAAATAACCTTAAAATAACATGTATAAATGGCTTTAAATTACCACCATATTTCAAACACTCTTTGTGCTTAAATGTTATTTATTATCAATAAAAATATCTACGAATGCTGTGTACTGTTGCTGAAATTAAACAAAAAGTTTCACTAATTAAGCACAGACTGCTCGCAATCTGAGCTGCTTCTTTAATTTATAATTTTCAGGAATGTGCTTGTTATCCTTTCTGAAAAAGTTGCAAGCATAAACAAACAAAAGCATGTTTTGTGCCTTGGATGAAAGTTCCCATCACGATAGCGAAACTTAATCTAGCATTACCCCAAGCTACTACAAAGCATTTACATAAAACATTTACTGTAGCCGTAAATTTTTTAATTCGGCTTTTGTTGTTAAATCTGAGTTTCTTTTTGCATCTTTTAGGAAACAACAGTCAGACCACTAGCTTTACGTGCATTATTTTTAGACACGCATTTTTCAATAGTCTGTTTCTTAACGATTTAGGTATGAAACAATCTCTTAAGACTTCAACTTTCACTAGCAAACTATTGATATAGTGCTTATTTATTGTTTTGTTCGGAACTTATTTGGTAGAGGAACGCTATTTGTTTTTGACTTGATTTTGGTGGCCGCGATAGCTTATTGGTTTATCACAGACGGCTGGCATGGGTCATGAGTTCGAGCCTAGTACCTCTGAAGACCCGCCGTGTACAGGTTTCGATGCTCGTTAAATCTGTCAAGGCTCAAAACTCAAAAAGTATGAATTCAAATGAGGCCTTCAAAAACTTTAAGAATTCACTTTAATATTTGATGAACTAACTTTAGCATTCTTGAGTTTGTAAGTCAACCAATAATTGGAAACAAGGTATCGTCGTTGCCAAACCAATGTTTGCTATGTGCACTTTTTTAGATTTCGACATTTTGACTATTATGACTAGTTTACTAAACTAATTTTTGTATAAAAAGATTGCCATGGGACTCTAAGCATTATGCGGTAAACTGTGGTCGCTAAAAAAATATGCTATATGCATCGACCAGAATACTGTGAAATAAAAATATCTCAAAGTCGTATTTTTTGCATATAGCAGTTGTGACGTGTCTATCTGCGTTTTTCCTAATAATCCTCTTGAGGAATTACTTTTAAAAAAATATTATTTATTTAATAACTTCCTCACGAAGAAGACGTGGTCTATGTAAATTATGTCGTGTATTTAAGTATTAGCTTTCCGATTCGAGAAGAAAGAGAGACAGGTTAGAAGCTAAAGGACAGCAGTGAAGGTTAACGTAAGATAACGAAAAGCTAGGCAAGAGCACTTCGTAGATTATTTAAATAATGTTTTTTTATGCCACACCTGTCTGACGGTGTCAGATCGAGGCTCGTGAAATTCGTCGTGGCAAGGGGCAAGGTGTACGCCTGTCGTTAGCTTTTAGCTTTGAGCACCATGCAGGTGACAGTACGATTTGGCTCGGAAGGAATGAAATTTGCAAGTGCCTAAGACAGGTTGGACTGCTTACACGATAGATGGAGGCATCACCTATCTCCACCTCCACAATTTAGGCTTGGAACTGGAGGGGAGGGAAATATTCTCCAGATCCTGCACCCGTGGTTTCTGCTGTGACCGCCCACAAAACTTTCGTACCCACTGATTTAACGAGCACGTATTCCGTGTGTACTCGGAGGTTATTTGGTGGCATCGAACCCAGGCCTTCTGGTCTGGAGTCCGATGCTCTAACCACTAGGCTACCATTTGATTAATATTAAGATTGACGATTTGGTCAATTAGTTGTTAAATTGGATTTGGTCGGCTTAGAATATATATTACTTTAGAAATTATCTCCAAATATAAGAAGGTGTATTTCTTGGACGGCTAAGTGTAAGTGATCTGATTTATTATTATATCCAATTATCTCGTCTACTTCGCTATTGCTCCCATACTATTACTACTATGGCTTGCATATTCTAGTAATTTTTTTTTTAAATATTTCTTCTAACTGGGTTGAGCAATTTCCTCGTTAAGTAGAATTGTAAAAACAAATTGTGTTGATTTGAATTATGTGTGTGTGGTTAGTTCTTCCTGCTAATTTCGTAAATCACTGATGGTTGGGTTCTTCCAAACACATCATTACATTATGCTAAGGTAGATTTTACTCGTACAACGAAGAAGAGACAGTACGATTTTGCTCGGAACAACACGATAGATGGCGACACCATTCGGACCCACTGATTTAACGAGCACGTTCTCCGTTTATACTCGGTGGGGATTTGGTGGCATCGGGCATCGAACCCAGGCCTTCCGGTCTGGAGTCCAATGCTCTAACCACTAGGCTACCCACGGCCCAAATTTAAATCCATAACATCAACTGTATAAAGTGAAGCGCATATATATATCTCCATTTAATATCATAAATTCAATTTATCGCAGTTTTTCTTTCTCCTCGATTGTAACGAAAAATAGCGTTTTATTTAAAGTTGAAAGATGCTATTCACATTTTATTCATTAGCATATTTATGTAAACAATTTTTAAAAAACGAGGTTTGACTCGCTTTAAGTACTTCAATCGATTGTTCAGAATAAAAACGTGAGAAAAGAAAAATTAAAGAGTGCAACTTGCAACTTGATCATGATTTGGAAGTTTTGGGGCCTTTTCCCATCAGATCTAGGGTATCTCGTTGTTTATTGAAACTAAATTTTATTGTGTGTCTGGTGTACCACAGACTTAAACTAAAGCAAAACAGAGTGTTGTTTATTAAATTAAATTTTATAGAACTATATGTACTTATTATCGCAACCATGCCAACTTTCAAGATAACTCGCCAAATTGGTAACTCCAATTTCGCACATGTCATAAGCTCTGAATTGGCAACCATGGGCTTTATTTCATACTTGTCCACAAACCGCCATTCTAAAATGTTTACCCCCCCCCTAATTTCCCGGAACTCACATTTAAGTATAGAAAGCAAAGTGCATCTCTATACAGCCGTTATGCGTCCCATCATTGCCTATGCTTGTCCAGTTTGGGGATATGCTGCTAACAGCAATATCAAAATATTAGGTACTGTTCAAAATTCCTACATTCGCATGATAACTAAAGCCTCCAGATATATGCGAAATGATCATATTAGAAAAGCTTTCAAAATCAATAGTTTGAAAGAACATATTAAAAAATAGCTATAAATTTCTTTAATCCCTTCCTAATACAAATTTAATCCCATATGATGCTCATAATAAAACTAAGAGGCATAGGAGAATTCTCCTAGACCCATACAATCCTCCATAGCATCATCTTTTCATGCAATAAATTTTTTACTGAATATTTTACTAAATTTTGATTCTTTCTTATATATTTTTTTTCTATCTTATCTTTATTTCCCAACTAGACAAGCTCCTCCGCTTTCTCACTTATAACTTTATAAAACCCCTGGGCAGCCTATAGGAGTCATTATCCTCAGATCCGCAACCAATCAGAGAGCAACCATTCAGCTCTCTCGCAAGCAAAACTTGCATCCAAAACTTCAAGAAATTCTCTAACACAGGCACGCTTACCGGACCAGTCCTCTCCACCAATCACCATGCAGTACTACGCAGAACGAAACATCCATTTTTGTCGATTCCCTATCAGAGACTCTCAGTTATGAGATCGAGGGCTGCTTGCAGCCCATATGCCCAAAGAAAAACCATTCTAAGCCTAACGTTGGTTGATATGGTAAGCTCGAATACTAAAATGCGGGTATGGATTTACTGAATTCTTAAATGATAAAATTAATGATGAAAAATAAATTAAATAACTAAAATTAGTTATTCTTTTTCTTTTATTGATTGCTAATGTATTTATAGTTACTATTTTTCGACGACGTACTCCATATTCACATCAGAGTATTCTATTTTTAGCATTCGTGCTGTTTTATTCAATGTCGCCAATATGGTTGGGATAGTCCGTAAGTACCGAACTATAAATATCTGCATAATCTGTCTTTTATAGGATTTTTACTAGAACCATTCATTTTAATCAGTAGTCTTTCTTTATTATCTTCATTAAACTAATTATAATATTAGTTAAAGTCTGATTAAAAATAAAATACTTCTGCCAAATCGTGCAAAAATAACAAACGCCCATTTTAAAACACCCATGCCAGCAGAACATCGAAAAATCTGCTTATTAAGTATTTTAACACTCATTTCCTCGCGTGGTTAGGTACCTTGCGTGTGAAAAATCACTTAAATGTATACCACCCCCTCAATGATTCGATATATAAATATATCTTCACCAAGATGACAGATTTAATGAAGTTCATTGATTCGTAAAAGGAGAAACTTTTGCACCGGTAAGGTAGTTCTAACATCTGCTTCATCTTGAGCTTCTTTCATCATTCCCCGGGAAGAAATCTTTTTCTCTTCCTCTTCACCGTGGGTGGCTTGAGTCGTGGTTGCCGAAAATCCATTTCGAGGTTTTTAATGCAGATCCAATATATTCTTAATAGGCTCATATTTATCTCACCAAGAGTGAATCGGTTTTTTTCTTTCTGTAAGAGTGTCGTTGTTGTTTCAAATAATCAATTTCTGGGGATATTTGTGTGCCTTTGTGGAAAGATGGACTAATTAACCTTCTTGGAATAGATGAAGGAATTTTAGTGTAAGTGGAATCCTGTTTACGCATGACACCTAGATGAATCTTTTCATGAATTGATCGATTTATTGGGTAAAAAGTTTGAGTTCTGTAATAGGAGTTAAGGAGTACATTTATCAAATAATTTAATACTGCAGAAATATTGTAAAATAATTTTAGTAGTTTCATTTTGAAGCACATATTTTTTACTTACTTTGCATTACTTTTTATTCTCGGTGTATAGTAAATTTTTCTTCAAAAATGTTACTTTCTGATGTCTTACTAAGGGACAAGGAAGCTGTAATGTTCTGGAAATTATAAGGGAGTTTTTAATAAACTTTGTGCATTTTGCGATATGTTCCCTGAAAGCCTCAAACGCCCACGTTGAGAACCTATTCTGTAAAGTAAAACACTAGACGCGCCAATGACAATAGCTTTATTTCTGTTTATCTTATTTGAAATTAACAAACTATCCTGTCCTAGTCATCCCTTCTGCGCCGCCTTTTTTAGAAATTGAGTGGAAAGAAATTTGTATACGGCATACGATTGTCGATCTATGTTTCATGCCCTGGAGGAAAAATTCACTGAATGATGATCATATGCATTCAGATATCCCAGTGAATAAATGGGAATTTTACGAAATATTCGAAAACTCGGATACTGACACAGATTTTTAAGAATGTATGTGACTTTTTCCTTTAAAGAGGAAAGTTCCATTCAACACCTCTAAAAAGTTGAAAGATCAAAATTGCTTACGAATAGCTAATGGAAAACATTTAAAAGAAAAAAAAAGGGGGGGGGGACGTTTTCCTACACTACGTTTTTTCTCTCGAGATTAACAGATCTGTTTATAAGCCGACCCCCTTACTTTAACTTTAAAAAGTTCCAAAAATTCTCGGCTTATTCACAAAATATACGCTATCTAATATTTTTTTTTCCATATGTTGCTGGAATAACTGTCAAATCCATTACAGGGAAGAAAATATTGTTGCTTCAGAAATTTATTTCGATTGATGCTATGTGTTTCTAAGTGCTTTAATCTAATACTTTTCTTTAATTTTTCATGACCTATATAAATTAAAATCTACTTATATAATCTGTTATGAAACACATTTTCCTGCAAATAATAGCTTTGATTAAATTTATAGCAATATTGTGAAACGGTGCTGAGCTAGGAAATATTAATCGAGCGAAAATTAATTTTTTTCTCATTTATTTACCCTTACAAAAAATCTTGACTTGAACTCTCTTTATATTTACTTAGAGCGTCTAAAACATCTGCGCATGTGGCTTCAGTTAACTCTTTTTAATTGAATATTGCGCGTGGTGTTTGGATTTTTTTTTATTTTTAAAAAAGGTTAAGTGATGAAACTGCGTTATTAAATGTTTGTATAGATCCTCTATCAGAGTAAAATCGAGTTTAGAAGGATGGTGATAAAAAATAACTTGGTGAAGATTTAGAGATTTGATTGTTTACTTTTAAGATAAACTTTTCTTTTTTTTAGTTTAGTGTGTGTAGGCGATTTGTTGTAATAGTGTCTTTAAAAAAAGTATGTTTGTGTGTCGTAAACAATTATAATCGTGAAATCGCTCCTTTTTACTTTTTATGACCTTTCTTTATATTGTAGCTAAAGTTTTACTATAGCTGAGAGAAATGTTTCTATAGAAAACCAATCTTGAATGAACGTGTGATATCTATACAGAACTCTCTGCAAACATGCTGTGTTTAGAAGAATCTTATCTAAGCTTTTACCGCTTCGAATAATCTTCTTCACATTTTTTGTTCTTGTTTTCCTACAAACAGTACCTTATGCAATGTAACCGTAACCTTATTAATTTAAAATTGAAAAAAAAAATATTTTAAACTATAATTTTGATGAATGAAAGGAAAAATATCGTCCATTTGCAGTTTAAATTCGCTAAAAAATCGTGAAATTCTTTTTTTTTTTTTTAAATATATGTTACAAAAGTTATGTCTTGAACATTTAAGGTTGTAATAGTAATATTTAAACATTACTATGACAAATGCTTTTAGATTTGTATGAAAATTGGAAGGGGGGGGGTACAAGTTCGTTTGAGGAAGCAAATTAAAAAAAAATCAATTCCTATCTTTTACGAATCATTTTTGATATACTTTCCCTCGTTTTATCTTAGAAGGGATATTATATATTGGCCTATTTAATTTTAAAGAATTTTACAGTTTGAAGTTATTACCTATTTTATTAAAAAACCTTGTGCAGCATTTTTATCTTCTTTTTTTTTTTTAAGAAAAATTTATGGCTATGGAATTTTTTTCACGATTTGTTTGGTGGTAGTATGTTTCTTCAGGACTATATATTTATCAAATTATTCGAAATCAAAACAGCTTTCTACTATTAATCATTACTTTTTCAAAAAAAAAGCTATAATAATTTTTTTTTACTTTAGGCTTATAAAACAAAATCTGTATTGATTCTAGGTTTATATCAATATCCTAATTTTGGATATATATATATATCCAAAATTAGGATATACTTTTCAATTATACTTTTTTTCTATTATTGTATTTGTAAATCCAGTCTTTTTGTATTATTACTCTGTTATTTCAATTTTTCATATATCCTTTTAAATTCTGTTGTCTGGTTACCTTGAATTGCAATTCTTTTAAGTATTAATCATGTTAATCCATCTGTCTCTTGTAGAGAAATTTTGTTTATATATATATAAACAAATTCTCTTGTAGAGTATAAATATATTCTCTTGTAGAGAAATTTTGATTATATATAATAATCAAAATTTCTCTACAAGAGAGATGATTCAACATATATATATATCAGTCTATTTTAAATTTTCTGAATTATTCTATCCACACGTTACTTATTAAACATAAATATATGCTATTTTTATAAATATATATATTTGATTTTTATTCTTTTAGTTAACTATCATTTTTTTAAGTCTATGCCTTACGTAAATATTAAAACAGTTTTGATAGCTGATTCAAACAAATAGCATATTTTCTTAAAGATAAATATTGCCTTCAAAATTTTCCATTTCTAAAATAATTAATTTTTATATTTAAAAACTTTAATTAAATATCTTAAGTTCAAAATTCGTCGTTTTCTCTAATTACAATTTCAGAACATTCCTTGTGCTTTTAAGCTCTTTCATTCAAACAACCGAAAGACATGTTGACTTTTCTGAAACTCTTAAATTATCTTCTTTACATGTTTTATTTCACTGTTACAAAAGGCTATTACTTATTTTACACGTTCTGAGGAACGTACTTCCGTGTGCGTTAATTACGAATGGAATTACTGAAATGTTTCAAATTGCATTTCGGTACCAAGTGTTGACGATCCACAATTGACTCGAATGCGAAAGAATTTTATTAGTATTTGCTTGCATTTAAGCCTACTGAATTGTTTTCTTGTTCCGGAACATATTGTTCTTAACAAATCGTGTGGATATCTAGAAAACAAAATCATTTCAAGTTTGTGTATAAAAGCTGTGTAGGTTTTGAAAACAGAATTTGCCTCTTATTTCTGGAGTTAATTGGGGCACAATGCATTATAGAGGTTTTAACTGTTCTATATTCACTGTCTCTCTTGTGTTGGGATTAAACCGAGTGTTATATTTATTCTATTTATTTCTACCACTGTTTTCAGTAAGAATATCTGCTTTGTGTTGCATCAGAAGATATATTTAAGTTTACAAAATGTTTCTTTTCCCTCTCTTTGCAGATAATTGACAATACCTAATAGCATACGTAATGCAAATGTTATCAAATTTTCGAGCAATATCTTTAGACGAAGAATAAGATTCAAATGTAATTTTATATGCAAAGAACATTTAATTATATTTGTTCCAAATTTGAAAACTAGACATAGATTTCCAAGCATGTGTTATATTGTCTCTTGATTTAACCATGAAACTATCTTATTGTTATATTTAAGGGATATCAACAAAACATGTGTTTACTACTGTCTACTACTTCAGTTGGCTTTTTTAGCGCGTTTTTCACGTAGTGTAGAAAAAGCGCTATTTGGACGCAAATTTCGTCTTCGTCCTTGTCTTCGTTCCATATTTTGTCGTACCTTTTTCTCAGCCAATAAGCATCCGATTGACCTCGGGTTTTCGGCATTTGGTCGCATTTGTGCCCTAAATGAGCCGAATCATATTAAAATTTAATAATTTTTTAATTTAATTTTTTTTAAGTATAGTACTACTTTCTGTTAGTAAAAAGTTCATTAGTTGCATTATTGTAAATACAACACGTGAAAAACGCGCTAAAATTACTTGGCCATGCCAATGATTGATATCTTTGTTCCTCTCTCGAGGTACAATCTTTCGAGTACTGACCATCAAGTTTGCTTGTCAGGCTTTGGAGGACCGTTTCAAGATTAGGTGACGAACTAAAGTCTGTGAAAAGGTTATGATCAGGTGATTTTTTCTGGAAACTAAATCTGTCTTACAATCTAAAGTTATTTTAATTAGGAATAGCATTTGAAGCTTCTCCTGTTACTTTAAGTCCACACAAATTAACTAAATTTCTGCTTGGTGTTATTTTGGAACATGACTTGTGCACTTCTGTAGTAGAAATCTTGGAAGAGGTTTTTCTGATCAGGGTGTCATTCAGGTCAGAAGAAATACTGTAAGAATAAAGATGCAACACTTTTTTAACCGAATTCTGGTACCAACTATTACTAAAGCTGTATATTTAAACTATCATAACTTACGATCATATCTACGAGTCTCTGTGCTATTTTAACTGTCACGGATTAGGACATTCGCAAATTTCTTGCCTGTATTAATTAACGTGCTCTAGATTTGCGAACTTTGGACATCCTTCCACATCTTTTCATCCGTAAATAATTTTGGTCACAGTGAGTCAGATATTAAATTTCTCTTATCTGGTACCTTAATAATTAAACTAAAATGAGGATTTTGGAAACATTAATTCTTTAAAAAAAATGTAAAGTTTTTGTTGAAAAGTTATGTATATTGTCATGTCAAAATGGTTTTCTTGTTGTAGTTTTTAACTTTCAAACGAAGTGTCTATTTAGAAAAATGTATTTCCATCAATATATGTCTAGAGTGAAAAAAGGAAATACAAACCTCGAGAAGCATATAGAATGCGACTTCGAATGTTTTGAACAAAACTCTCAAGCTTTTACAAATCTTTTAGAAAACATTTCCATTGCTTTAAAATAAAACTACAAAAATACCTTATTTTTCTATGATGAAGCTATATTTACGTGGAGAGACAGCAAACAATATCTTTTGGGAATATAACTTGAATTTTTTTTATTTAACAAAAATAAGAAGAGGGACAAAAATAATTTTTTTGTGTCTTTTCTCTAGAAAATTAACAATTTGTTATTATGATGTTCAGAAGTATAATTTTTATTTATTTTGTTGACATAAGATTCCAAACATAACTATATACATGTTTAATAATTTATAAACTATTATTTTTAGAAGGCTTAATTCTTTTATCAAAGTTTTGTTCTTTTTCCTTAATATTTGATAAGACGGATGCAATATTTACTCGTCTTTTTAACTTTGGAATGAAATAAAATAGATCTTTTCCATAGAGAGTAACTCAATTCTTCCATGATTCTAGCGTCACATAAACAGCTTAATGAGCTAAACTCATGACGGTCACATGATAAATGCAATCACGTGTTCTCCATGATTTCAAATTTGGTAGTTTGGTAAAAGTGTTCAAATATTAAGATTCTAAGTTTTTCAAAATTAAAAAAAATAATAAATTTCTTATGTTATGTGTGCATTTTTGTTTACCTTTGTACGTTATTGCTATATATATGTACGTTATATATGTATATTTTAAAAGAGAGTTTCTGTGTAAAAAGCAAAATTTGGCAACAACGAAAAGCATGAACTAATTGGATGAAAACGCGATTCCATTTATCGTGTGATTATGAGTCACATGAATTTATGAGCCCATTGGTTGGAAAACATGTGATTGCATTAGGTGACTATGACGTCACATGAATTTATGAGCTCATTGGTTGGAAACGTGATTGCAATTATCATGTGACTATGACGTCCCATGAATTTAAGCCATTTGTAAAATCTAAAATTATTTTTTTGTAATAGTTAGTATACTATTTAGAAAATGTTTTCTTAACCTCTTAGATCTCTAGAATAACTGAACAATAATTTGAGAATTACATACAAAAATTGATTGACCTGCAAAACAATAAAAACTTGTTGGAATATTAAGTTTATAAATGACTCATATTTTACGGGTTTTTTTATTTTTAAATTGCGGCTGGGGGGGTATTCAACAAAGATTCCTTTATAACTGATTGAATTTTCCTTCCGGTTTTTTTCACACAATTTTGTTGTTAAATAACATCATTTTTCAAAACAATAGACTGGTACTTATTTGAAGCGGAATGTTGTTGATTGGTTCCCTTCAAAATAATAAGTAACTATTTGGGAAAAGCAATTTTTGTCATTTCCGTGGGGAAAAAACTTCGAACAAATCGGAAAGGAAAGAGTGAGGGGGGGGGGTAGAGAACACCCCGCTTTTGTTTTCGAATATAATATGCTTGATATCTTCGGAAATACATGGAAAACATTTATTTGACTAACGGCTTCCTAAATTAATCGAAATTCTTTCGTATCCACATAGGGTACCAGGTTTCCGATAGGGAAGTTCCCCTTTAATTGGTTTTCTTTGCAAAGCTTCGTATCTCAGCTCTGTTCAGTCCTGAATTTATTTTCCGGTTTTTTGAAACGAAATTTTGATTTTCGGTATAGTTTT
>BMAO01009220.1:0-21659 GCA_019973975.1 Trichonephila clavata | reverse complement strand
ATTTTCGTTCGCCCACCCTCTAACCCACAGTCAAACAAAATACGCATTTCTCTGCGTACACTCCACCAAAATCTTTCACATTTTCGTTCGCCCACCCTCTAACCCACAGTCAAACAAAATACGCATTTCTCTGCGTACACTCCACCAAAATCTTTCACTTTTCGTTCGCCCACCCTCTAACCCACAGTCAAACAAAATACGCATTTCTCTGCGTACACTCCACCAAAATCTTTCACATTTTCGTTCGCCCACCCTCTAACCCACAGTCAAACAAAATACGCATTTCTCTGTACTACCAAAATCTTTCACATTTTCGTTCGCCCACCCTCTAACCCACAGTCAAACAAAATACGCATTTCTCTGCGTACACACCACCGACATCTTTCACATTTTCGTTCGCCCTCCCTCTAACCCACAGTCAAACAAAATACGCATTTCTTTGCGTACACTCACCAAAATCTTTCAATTTTTCGTTCGCCACCCTCTAACCCACAGTCAAACAAAATACGCATTTCTCTGCGTACACTCCACCAAAATCTTTCACATTTTGTTCGCCACCCTCTAACCCACATCAAACAAAATACGCATTTCTCTTGCGTACACTCCACCAAATCTTTCACATTTTCGTTCGCCCACCCTCTAACCCACAGTCAAACAAAATACGCATTTCTCTGCGTACACTCCACCAAAATCTTTCACATTTTCGTTCGCCCACCCTCTAACCCACAATCAAACAAAATACGCATTTCTCTGCGTACACTCCACCAAAATCTTTCACATTTTTCGTTCGCCCACCCTCTAACCACAGTCAAACAAAATACGCATTTCTCTGCGTACACTCCACCAAAATCTTTCACATTTTCGTTCGCCCACCCTCTAACCCACATCAAACAAAATACGCATTTCTCTGCGTACACTCCACCAAAATCTTTCACATTTTCGTTCGCCACCCTCTAACCCACAGTCAAACAAAATACGCATTTCTCTGCGTACACTCCACCAAATCTTTCACATTTTCGTTCGCCCACCCTCTAACCCACAGTCAAACAAAATACGCATTTCTCTGCGTACACTCCACCAAAATCTTTCACATTTTCGTTCGCCCACCCTCTAACCCACAGTCAAACAAAATACGCATTTCTCTGCGTACACTCCACCAAATCTTTCACATTTTCGTTCGCCCACCCTCTAACCCACAGTCAAACAAAATACGCATTTCTCTGCTTACACTCCACCAAATATTTTCACATTTTCGTTCGCCCACCCTCTAACCCACAGTCAAACAAAATACGCATTTCTCTGCGTACACTCCACCAAATCTTTCACATTTTCGTTCGCCACCCTCTAACCCACAGTCAAACAAAATACGCATTTCTCTGCGTACACTCCACCAAAAATCTTTCACATTTTCGTTCGCCCACCCTCTAACCAAAGTCAAACAAAATACGCATTTCTCTGCGTACACTCCACCAAATCTTTCACATTTTCGTTCGCCCACCCTCTAACCCACAGTCAAACAAAATACGCATTTCTCTGCGTACACTTCACCAAAATCTTTCACATTTTCGTTCGCCCACCCTCTAACCCACAGTCAAACAAAATACGCATTTCTCTGCGTACACTCCACCAAAATCTTTTCACATTTTCGTTCGCCCACCCTCTAACCCACAGTCAAACAAAATACGCATTTCTCTGCGTCACTCTCACTTGCGTACCACTACATCGCACCTCAAAATCTTTCACATTTTCGTTCGCCCACCCTCTAAACCACAGTCAAACAAAATACGCATTTCTCTGCGTACACTCCACCAAAATCTTTCACATTTTCGTTCGCCCACCCTCTAACCCACAGTCAAACAAAATACGCATTTCTCTGCGTACACTCCACCAAAATCTTTCACATTTTCGTTCGCCCACCCTCTAACCACATCAAACAAAATACGCATTTCTCTGCGTACACTCCACCAAAATCTTCACATTTTCGTTCGCCCACCCTCTAACCCACAGTCAAACAAAATACGCATTTCTCTGCGTACACTCCACCAAAATCTTTCACATTTTCGTTCGCCACCCTCTAACCCACAGTCAAACAAAATACGCATTTCTCTGCGTACACTCCACCAAAATCTTTCACATTTTCGTTCGCCCACCCTCTAACCCACAGTCAAACAAAATACGCATTTCTCTGCGTACACTCCACCAAATCTTTCACATTTTCGTTCGCCCACCCTCTAACCCACAGTCAAACAAAATACGCATTTCTCTGCGTACACTCCACCAAATCTTTCACATTTTCGTTCGCCACCCTCTAACCCACAGTCAAACAAAATACGCATTTCTCTGCGTACACTCCACCAAATCTTTCACATTTTCGTTCGCCCACCCTCTAACCCACAGTCAAACAAAATACGCATTTCTCTGCGTACACTCCACCAAATCTTTCACATTTTCGTTCGCCCACCCTCTAACCCACAGTCAAACAAAATACGCATTTCTCTGCGTACACTCCACCAAAATCTTTCACATTTTCGTTCGCCCACCCTCTAACCCACAGTCAAACAAAATACGCATTTCTCTGCGTACACTCCACCAAAATCTTTCACATTTTCGTTCGCCCACCCTCTAACCCACAGTCAAACAAAATACGCATTTCTCTGCGTACACTCCACCAAAATCTTTCACATTTTCGTTCGCCCACCCTCTAACCCACAGTCAAACAAAATACGCATTTCTCTGCGTACACTCCACCAAAATCTTTCACATTTTCGTTCGCCCACCCTCTAACCCACAGTCAAACAAAATACGCATTTCTCTGCGTACACTCCACCAAAATCTTTCACATTTTCGTTCGCCCACCCTCTAACCCACAGTCAAACAAAATACGCATTTCTCTGCGTACACTCCACCAAAATCTTTCACATTTTCGTTCGCCCACCCTCTAACCCACAGTCAAACAAAATACGCATTTCTCTGCGTACACTCCACCAAAATCTTTCACATTTTCGTTCGCCCACCCTCTAACCCACAGTCAAACAAAATACGCATTTCTCTGCGTACACTCCACCAAAATCTTTCACATTTTCGTTCGCCCACCCTCTAACCCACAGTCAAACAAAATACGCATTTCTCTGCGTACACTCACCAAAATCTTTCACATTTTCGTTCGCCCACCCTCTAACCCACAGTCAAACAAAATACGCATTTCTCTGCGTACACTCCACCAAATCTTTCACATTTTCGTTCGCCCACCCTCTAACCCACAGTCAAACAAAATACGCATTTCTCTGCGTACACTCAACCAAAATCTTTCACATTTTCGTTCGCCACCCTCTAACCCACAGTCAAACAAAATACGCATTTCTCTGCGTACACTCACCAAATCTTTCACATTTTCGTTCGCCCACCCTCTAACCCACAGTCAAACAAAATACGCATTTCTCTGCGTACACTCCACCAAATCTTTCACATTTTCGTTCGCCCACCCTCTAACCCACAGTCAAACAAAATACGCATTTCTCTGCGTACACTCCACCAAAATCTTTCACATTTTCGTTCGCCCACCCTCTAACCCACAGTCAAACAAAATACGCATTTCTCTGCGTACACTCCACCAAAATCTTTCACATTTTCGTTCGCCCACCCTCTAACCCACAGTCAAACAAAATACGCATTTCTCTGCGTACACTCCACCAAAATCTTTCACATTTTCGTTCGCCCACCCTCTAACCCACAGTCAAACAAAATACGCATTTCTCTGCGTACACTCCACCAAAATCTTTCACATTTTCGTTCGCCCACCCTCTAACCCACAGTCAAACAAAATACGCATTTCTCTGCGTACACTCCACCAAAATCTTTCACATTTTCGTTCGCCCACCCTCTAACCCACAGTCAAACAAAATACGCATTTCTCTGCGTACACTCACCAAAATCTTTCACATTTTCGTTCGCCCACCCTCTAACCCACAGTCAAACAAAATACGCATTTCTCTGCGTACACTCCACCAAAATCTTTCACATTTTCGTTCGCCCACCCTCTAACCCACAGTCAAACAAAATACGCATTTCTCTGCGTACACTCCACCAAATCTTTCACATTTTCGTTCGCCCACCCTCTAACCCACAGTCAAACAAAATACGCATTTCTCTGCGTACACTCCACCAAAATCTTTCACATTTTCGTTCGCCCACCCTCTAACCCACAGTCAAACAAAATACGCATTTCTCTGCGTACACTCCACCAAAATCTTTCACATTTTCGTTCGCCCACCCTCTAACCCACAGTCAAACAAAATACGCATTTCTCTGCGTACACTCCACCAAATCTTTCACATTTTCGTTCGCCCACCCTCTAACCCACATCAAACAAAATACGCATTTCTCTGCGTACACTCCACCAAAATCTTTCACATTTTCGTTCGCCCACCCTCTAACCCACAGTCAAACAAAATACGCATTTCTCTGCGTACACTCCACCAAATCTTTCACATTTTCGTTCGCCCACCCTCTAACCCACAGTCAAACAAAATACGCATTTCTCTGCGTACACTCCACCAAAATCTTTCACATTTTCGTTCGCCCACCCTCTAACCCACAGTCAAACAAAATACGCATTTCTCTGCGTACACTCCACCAAAATCTTTCACATTTTCGTTCGCCCACCCTCTAACCCACAGTCAAACAAAATACGCATTTCTCTGCGTACACTCCACCAAATCTTTCACATTTTCGTTCGCCCACCCTCTAACCCACAGTCAAACAAAATACGCATTTCTCTGCGTACACTCCACCAAAATCTTTCACATTTTCGTTCGCCACCCTCTAACCCACAGTCAAACAAAATACGCATTTCTCTGCGTACACTCCACCAAAATCTTTCACATTTTCGTTCGCCCACCCTCTAACCCACAGTCAAACAAAATACGCATTTCTCTGCGTACACTCCACCAAAATCTTTCACATTTTCGTTCGCCCACCCTCTAACCCACAGTCAAACAAAATACGCATTTCTCTGCGTACACTCCACCAAAATCTTTCACATTTTCGTTCGCCCACCCTCTAACCCACAGTCAAACAAAATACGCATTTCTCTGCGTACACTCCACCAAAATCTTTCACATTTTCGTTCGCCACCCTCTAACCCACAGTCAAACAAAATACGCATTTCTCTGCGTACACTCCACCAAAATCTTTCACATTTTCGTTCGCCCACCCTCTAACCCACAGTCAAACAAAATACGCATTTCTCTGCGTACACTCCACCAAAATCTTTCACATTTTCGTTCGCCCACCCTCTAACCCACAGTCAAACAAAATACGCATTTCTCTGCGTACACTCCACCAAAATCTTTCACATTTTGTTCGCCCACCCTCTAACCCACATCAAACAAAATACGCATTTCTCTGCGTACACTCCACCAAAATCTTTCACATTTTCGTTCGCCCACCCTCTAACCCACAGTCAAACAAAATACGCATTTCTCTGCGTACACTCCACCAAAATCTTTCACATTTTCGTTCGCCCACCCTCTAACCCACAGTCAAACAAAATACGCATTTCTCTGCGTACACTCCACCAAATCTTTCACATTTTCGTTCGCCCACCCTCTAACCCACAGTCAAACAAAATACGCATTTCTCTGCGTACACTCCACCAAAATCTTTCACATTTTCGTTCGCCCACCCTCTAACCCACAGTCAAACAAAATACGCATTTCTCTGCGTACACTCCACCAAAATCTTTCACATTTTCGTTCGCCCACCCTCTAACCCACAGTCAAACAAAATACGCATTTCTCTGCGTACACTCCACCAAAATCTTTCACATTTTCGTTCGCCCACCCTCTAACCCACAGTCAAACAAAATACGCATTTCTCTGCGTACACTCCACCAAAATCTTTCACATTTTCGTTCGCCCACCCTCTAACCCACAGTCAAACAAAATACGCATTTCTCTGCGTACACTCCACCAAAATCTTTCACATTTTCGTTCGCCCACCCTCTAACCCACAGTCAAACAAAATACGCATTTCTCTGCGTACACTCCACCAAAATCTTTCACATTTTCGTTCGCCCACCCTCTAACCCACATCAAACAAAATACGCATTTCTCTGCGTACACTAATCCAAAATCTTCACATTTTCGTTCGCCCACCCTCTAACCCACAGTCAAACAAAATACGCATTTCTCTGCGTACACTCCACCAAAATCTTTCACATTTTCGTTCGCCCACCCTCTAACCCACAGTCAAACAAAATACGCATTTCTCTGCGTACACTCCACCAAAATCTTTCACATTTTCGTTCGCCCACCCTCTAACCCACAGTCAAACAAAATACGCATTTCTCTGCGTACACTCCACCAAAATCTTTCACATTTTCGTTCGCCCACCCTCTAACCCACAGTCAAACAAAATACGCATTTCTCTGCGTACACTCACCAAAATCTTTCACATTTTCGTTCGCCCACCCTCTAACCCACAGTCAAACAAAATACGCATTTCTCTGCGTACACTCCACCAAAATCTTTCACATTTTCGTTCGCCCACCCTCTAACCCACAGTCAAACAAAATACGCATTTCTCTGCGTACACTCCACCAAAATCTTTCACATTTTCGTTCGCCCACCCTCTAACCCACAGTCAAACAAAATACGCATTTCTCTGCGTACACTCCACCAAAATCTTTCACATTTTCGTTCGCCCACCCTCTAACCCACAGTCAAACAAAATACGCATTTCTCTGCGTACACTCCACCAAAATCTTTCACATTTTCGTTCGCCCACCCTCTAACCCACAGTCAAACAAAATACGCATTTCTCTGCGTACACTCCACCAAAATCTTTCACATTTTCGTTCGCCCACCCTCTAACCCACAGTCAAACAAAATACGCATTTCTCTGCGTACACTCCACCAAAATCTTTCACATTTTCGTTCGCCCACCCTCTAACCCACAGTCAAACAAAATACGCATTTCTCTGCGTACACTCACCAAAATCTTTCACATTTTCGTTCGCCCACCCTCTAACCCACAGTCAAACAAAATACGCATTTCTCTGCGTACACTCCACCAAAATCTTTCACATTTTCGTTCGCCCACCCTCTAACCCACAGTCAAACAAAATACGCATTTCTCTGCGTACACTCCACCAAAATCTTTCACATTTTCGTTCGCCCACCCTCTAACCCACAGTCAAACAAAATACGCATTTCTCTGCGTACACTCCACCAAAATCTTTCACATTTTCGTTCGCCCACCCTCTAACCCACAGTCAAACAAAATACGCATTTCTCTGCGTACACTCCACCAAAATCTTTCACATTTTCGTTCGCCCACCCTCTAACCCACAGTCAAACAAAATACGCATTTCTCTGCGTACACTCCACCAAAATCTTTCACATTTTCGTTCGCCCACCCTCTAACCCACAGTCAAACAAAATACGCATTTCTCTGCGTACACTCCACCAAAATCTTTCACATTTTCGTTCGCCCACCCTCTAACCCACAGTCAAACAAAATACGCATTTCTCTGCGTACACTCCACCAAAATCTTTCACATTTTCGTTCGCCCACCCTCTAACCCACAGTCAAACAAAATACGCATTTCTCTGCGTACACTCCACCAAAATCTTTCACATTTTCGTTCGCCCACCCTCTAACCCACAGTCAAACAAAATACGCATTTCTCTGCGTACACTCACCAAAATCTTTCACATTTTCGTTCGCCCACCCTCTAACCCACAGTCAAACAAAATACGCATTTCTCTGCGTACACTCCACCAAAATCTTTCACATTTTCGTTCGCCCACCCTCTAACCCACAGTCAAACAAAATACGCATTTCTCTGCGTACACTCCACCAAAATCTTTCACATTTTCGTTCGCCCACCCTCTAACCCACAGTCAAACAAAATACGCATTTCTCTGCGTACACTCCACCAAAATCTTTCACATTTTCGTTCGCCCACCCTCTAACCCACAGTCAAACAAAATACGCATT
This sequence comes from Trichonephila clavata, assembly GCA_019973975.1. Lineage (NCBI taxonomy): Eukaryota > Metazoa > Arthropoda > Arachnida > Araneae > Nephilidae > Trichonephila > Trichonephila clavata. The sequence continues at coordinate 13,658 of BMAO01009220.1, read as the reverse complement.
TCTCTGCGTACACTCCACCAAAATCTTTCACATTTTCGTTCGCCCACCCTCTAACCCACAGTCAAACAAAATACGCATTTCTCTGCGTACACTCCACCAAAATCTTTCACATTTTCGTTCGCCCACCCTCTAACCCACAGTCAAACAAAATACGCATTTCTCTGCGTACACTCCACCAAATCTTTCACATTTTCGTTCGCCCACCCTCTAACCCACAGTCAAACAAAATACGCATTTCTCTGCGTACACTCCACCAAAATCTTTCACATTTTCGTTCGCCCACCCTCTAACCCACAGTCAAACAAAATACGCATTTCTCTGCGTACACTCCACCAAAATCTTTCACATTTTCGTTCGCCCACCCTCTAACCCACAGTCAAACAAAATACGCATTTCTCTGCGTACACTCCACCAAAATCTTTCACATTTTCGTTCGCCCACCCTCTAACCCACAGTCAAACAAAATACGCATTTCTCTGCGTACACTCCACCAAAATCTTTCACATTTTCGTTCGCCCACCCTCTAACCCACAGTCAAACAAAATACGCATTTCTCTGCGTACACTCCACCAAAATCTTTCACATTTTCGTTCGCCCACCCTCTAACCCACAGTCAAACAAAATACGCATTTCTCTGCGTACACTCCACCAAAATCTTTCACATTTTCGTTCGCCCACCCTCTAACCCACAGTCAAACAAAATACGCATTTCTCTGCGTACACTCCACCAAAATCTTTCACATTTTCGTTCGCCCACCCTCTAACCCACAGTCAAACAAAATACGCATTTCTCTGCGTACACTCCACCAAAATCTTTCACATTTTCGTTCGCCCACCCTCTAACCCACAGTCAAACAAAATACGCATTTCTCTGCGTACACTCCACCAAAATCTTTCACATTTTCGTTCGCCCACCCTCTAACCCACAGTCAAACAAAATACGCATTTCTCTGCGTACACTCACCAAAATCTTTCACATTTTCGTTCGCCCACCCTCTAACCCACAGTCAAACAAAATACGCATTTCTCTGCGTACACTCCACCAAAATCTTTCACATTTTCGTTCGCCCACCCTCTAACCCACAGTCAAACAAAATACGCATTTCTCTGCGTACACTCCACCAAAATCTTTCACATTTTCGTTCGCCCACCCTCTAACCCACAGTCAAACAAAATACGCATTTCTCTGCGTACACTCCACCAAAATCTTTCACATTTTCGTTCGCCCACCCTCTAACCCACAGTCAAACAAAATACGCATTTCTCTGCGTACACTCCACCAAAATCTTTCACATTTTCGTTCGCCCACCCTCTAACCCACAGTCAAACAAAATACGCATTTCTCTGCGTACACTCACCAAAATCTTTCACATTTTCGTTCGCCCACCCTCTAACCCACAGTCAAACAAAATACGCATTTCTCTGCGTACACTCCACCAAAATCTTTCACATTTTCGTTCGCCCACCCTCTAACCCACAGTCAAACAAAATACGCATTTCTCTGCGTACACTCCACCAAAATCTTTCACATTTTCGTTCGCCCACCCTCTAACCCACAGTCAAACAAAATACGCATTTCTCTGCGTACACTCCACCAAAATCTTTCACATTTTCGTTCGCCCACCCTCTAACCCACAGTCAAACAAAATACGCATTTCTCTGCGTACACTCCACCAAAATCTTTCACATTTTCGTTCGCCCACCCTCTAACCCACAGTCAAACAAAATACGCATTTCTCTGCGTACACTCACCAAAATCTTCACATTTTCGTTCGCCCACCCTCTAACCCACAGTCAAACAAAATACGCATTTCTCTGCGTACACTCCACCAAAATCTTTCACATTTTCGTTCGCCCACCCTCTAACCCACAGTCAAACAAAATACGCATTTCTCTGCGTACACTCCACCAAAATCTTTCACATTTTCGTTCGCCCACCCTCTAACCCACAGTCAAACAAAATACGCATTTCTCTGCGTACACTCCACCAAAATCTTTCACATTTTCGTTCGCCCACCCTCTAACCCACAGTCAAACAAAATACGCATTTCTCTGCGTACACTCCACCAAAATCTTTCACATTTTCGTTCGCCCACCCTCTAACCCACAGTCAAACAAAATACGCATTTCTCTGCGTACACTCCACCAAAATCTTTCACATTTTCGTTCGCCCACCCTCTAACCCACAGTCAAACAAAATACGCATTTCTCTGCGTACACTCCACCAAAATCTTTCACATTTTCGTTCGCCCACCCTCTAACCCACAGTCAAACAAAATACGCATTTCTCTGCGTACACTCCACCAAAATCTTTCACATTTTCGTTCGCCCACCCTCTAACCCACAGTCAAACAAAATACGCATTTCTCTGCGTACACTCCACCAAAATCTTTCACATTTTCGTTCGCCCACCCTCTAACCCACAGTCAAACAAAATACGCATTTCTCTGCGTACACTCCACCAAAATCTTTCACATTTTCGTTCGCCCACCCTCTAACCCACAGTCAAACAAAATACGCATTTCTCTGCGTACACTCACCAAAATCTTTCACATTTTCGTTCGCCCACCCTCTAACCCACAGTCAAACAAAATACGCATTTCTCTGCGTACACTCCACCAAATCTTTCACATTTTCGTTCGCCCACCCTCTAACCCACAGTCAAACAAAATACGCATTTCTCTGCGTACACTCCACCAAAATCTTTCACATTTTCGTTCGCCCACCCTCTAACCCACAGTCAAACAAAATACGCATTTCTCTGCGTACACTCCACCAAATCTTTCACATTTTCGTTCGCCCACCCTCTAACCCACAGTCAAACAAAATACGCATTTCTCTGCGTACACTCCACCAAAATCTTTCACATTTTCGTTCGCCCACCCTCTAACCCACAGTCAAACAAAATACGCATTTCTCTGCGTACACTCACCAAAATCTTTCACATTTTCGTTCGCCCACCCTCTAACCCACAGTCAAACAAAATACGCATTTCTCTGCGTACACTCCACCAAAATCTTTCACATTTTCGTTCGCCCACCCTCTAACCCACAGTCAAACAAAATACGCATTTCTCTGCGTACACTCCACCAAAATCTTTCACATTTTCGTTCGCCCACCCTCTAACCCACAGTCAAACAAAATACGCATTTCTCTGCGTACACTCCACCAAAATCTTTCACATTTTCGTTCGCCCACCCTCTAACCCACAGTCAAACAAAATACGCATTTCTCTGCGTACACTCCACCAAAATCTTTCACATTTTCGTTCGCCCACCCTCTAACCCACAGTCAAACAAAATACGCATTTCTCTGCGTACACTCCACCAAAATCTTTCACATTTTCGTTCGCCCACCCTCTAACCCACAGTCAAACAAAATACGCATTTCTCTGCGTACACTCCACCAAAATCTTTCACATTTTCGTTCGCCCACCCTCTAACCCACAGTCAAACAAAATACGCATTTCTCTGCGTACACTCCACCAAAATCTTTCACATTTTCGTTCGCCCACCCTCTAACCCACAGTCAAACAAAATACGCATTTCTCTGCGTACACTCCACCAAAATCTTTCACATTTTCGTTCGCCCACCCTCTAACCCACAGTCAAACAAAATACGCATTTCTCTGCGTACACTCACCAAAATCTTTCACATTTTCGTTCGCCCACCCTCTAACCCACAGTCAAACAAAATACGCATTTCTCTGCGTACACTCCACCAACATCTTTCACATTTTCGTTCGCCCACCCTCTAACCCACAGTCAAACAAAATACGCATTTCTCTGCGTACACTCCACCAAAATCTTTCACATTTTCGTTCGCCCACCCTCTAACCCACAGTCAAACAAAATACGCATTTCTCTGCGTACACTCCACCAAAATCTTTCACATTTTCGTTCGCCCACCCTCTAACCCACAGTCAAACAAAATACGCATTTCTCTGCGTACACTCCACCAAAATCTTTCACATTTTCGTTCGCCCACCCTCTAACCCACAGTCAAACAAAATACGCATTTCTCTGCGTACACTCCACCAAAATCTTTCACATTTTCGTTCGCCCACCCTCTAACCCACAGTCAAACAAAATACGCATTTCTCTGCGTACACTCCACCAAAATCTTTCACATTTTCGTTCGCCCACCCTCTAACCCACAGTCAAACAAAATACGCATTTCTCTGCGTACACTCCACCAAAATCTTTCACATTTTCGTTCGCCCACCCTCTAACCCACAGTCAAACAAAATACGCATTTCTCTGCGTACACTCACCAAAATCTTTCACATTTTCGTTCGCCCACCCTCTAACCCACAGTCAAACAAAATACGCATTTCTCTGCGTACACTCCACCAAAATCTTTCACATTTTCGTTCGCCCACCCTCTAACCCACAGTCAAACAAAATACGCATTTCTCTGCGTACACTCCACCAAAATCTTTCACATTTTCGTTCGCCCACCCTCTAACCCACAGTCAAACAAAATACGCATTTCTCTGCGTACACTCCACCAAAATCTTTCACATTTTCGTTCGCCCACCCTCTAACCCACAGTCAAACAAAATACGCATTTCTCTGCGTACACTCCACCAAAATCTTTCACATTTTCGTTCGCCCACCCTCTAACCCACATCAAACAAAATACGCATTTCTCTGCGTACACTCACCAAAATCTTCACATTTTCGTTCGCCCACCCTCTAACCCACAGTCAAACAAAATACGCATTTCTCTGCGTACACTCCACCAAAATCTTTCACATTTTCGTTCGCCCACCCTCTAACCCACAGTCAAACAAAATACGCATTTCTCTGCGTACACTCCACCAAAATCTTTCACATTTTCGTTCGCCCACCCTCTAACCCACAGTCAAACAAAATACGCATTTCTCTGCGTACACTCCACCAAAATCTTTCACATTTTCGTTCGCCCACCCTCTAACCCACAGTCAAACAAAATACGCATTTCTCTGCGTACACTCCACCAAAATCTTTCACATTTTCGTTCGCCCACCCTCTAACCCACAGTCAAACAAAATACGCATTTCTCTGCGTACACTCACCAAAATCTTTCACATTTTCGTTCGCCCACCCTCTAACCCACAGTCAAACAAAATACGCATTTCTCTGCGTACACTCCACCAACATCTTTCACATTTTCGTTCGCCCACCCTCTAACCCACAGTCAAACAAAATACGCATTTCTCTGCGTACACTCACCAAAATCTTTCACATTTTCGTTCGCCCACCCTCTAACCCACAGTCAAACAAAATACGCATTTCTCTGCGTACACTCCACCAAAATCTTTCACATTTTCGTTCGCCCACCCTCTAACCCACATCAAACAAAATACGCATTTCTCTGCGTACACTACACCAAAATCTTTCACATTTTCGTTCGCCCACCCTCTAACCCACAGTCAAACAAAATACGCATTTCTCTGCGTACACTCCACCAAATCTTTCACATTTTCGTTCGCCCACCCTCTAACCCACAGTCAAACAAAATACGCATTTCTCTGCGTACACTCCACCAAAATCTTTCACATTTTCGTTCGCCCACCCTCTAACCCACAGTCAAACAAAATACGCATTTCTCTGCGTACACTCCACCAAAATCTTTCACATTTTCGTTCGCCCACCCTCTAACCCACAGTCAAACAAAATACGCATTTCTCTGCGTACACTCCACCAAAATCTTTCACATTTTCGTTCGCCCACCCTCTAACCCACAGTCAAACAAAATACGCATTTCTCTGCGTACACTCCACCAAAATCTTTCACATTTTCGTTCGCCCACCCTCTAACCCACAGTCAAACAAAATACGCATTTCTCTGCGTACACTCCACCAAAATCTTTCACATTTTCGTTCGCCCACCCTCTAACCCACAGTCAAACAAAATACGCATTTCTCTGCGTACACTCCACCAAAATCTTTCACATTTTCGTTCGCCCACCCTCTAACCCACAGTCAAACAAAATACGCATTTCTCTGCGTACACTCCACCAAAATCTTTCACATTTTCGTTCGCCCACCCTCTAACCCACAGTCAAACAAAATACGCATTTCTCTGCGTACACTCCACCAAAATCTTTCACATTTTCGTTCGCCCACCCTCTAACCCACAGTCAAACAAAATACGCATTTCTCTGCGTACACTCCACCAAATCTTTCACATTTTCGTTCGCCCACCCTCTAACCCACAGTCAAACAAAATACGCATTTCTCTGCGTACACTCCACCAAAATCTTTCACATTTTCGTTCGCCCACCCTCTAACCCACAGTCAAACAAAATACGCATTTCTCTGCGTACACTCCACCAAAATCTTTCACATTTTCGTTCGCCCACCCTCTAACCCACATCAAACAAAATACGCATTTCTCTGCGTACACTCCACCAAAATCTTTCACATTTTCGTTCGCCCACCCTCTAACCCACAGTCAAACAAAATACGCATTTCTCTGCGTACACTCCACCAAATCTTTCACATTTTCGTTCGCCCACCCTCTAACCCACAGTCAAACAAAATACGCATTTCTCTGCGTACACTCCACCAAAATCTTTCACATTTTCGTTCGCCCACCCTCTAACCCACAGTCAAACAAAATACGCATTTCTCTGCGTACACTCCACCAAAATCTTTCACATTTTCGTTCGCCCACCCTCTAACCCACAGTCAAACAAAATACGCATTTCTCTGCGTACACTCCACCAAAATCTTTCACATTTTCGTTCGCCCACCCTCTAACCCACAGTCAAACAAAATACGCATTTCTCTGCGTACACTCCACCAAAATCTTTCACATTTTCGTTCGCCCACCCTCTAACCCACAGTCAAACAAAATACGCATTTCTCTGCGTACACTCCACCAAAATCTTTCACATTTTCGTTCGCCCACCCTCTAACCCACAGTCAAACAAAATACGCATTTCTCTGCGTACACTCCACCAAAATCTTTCACATTTTCGTTCGCCCACCCTCTAACCCACAGTCAAACAAAATACGCATTTCTCTGCGTACACTCCACCAAAATCTTTCACATTTTCGTTCGCCCACCCTCTAACCCACAGTCAAACAAAATACGCATTTCTCTGCGTACACTCCACCAAAATCTTTCACATTTTCGTTCGCCCACCCTCTAACCCACAGTCAAACAAAATACGCATTTCTCTGCGTACACTCCACCAAAATCTTTCACATTTTCGTTCGCCCACCCTCTAACCCACAGTCAAACAAAATACGCATTTCTCTGCGTACACTCCACCAAAATCTTTCACATTTTCGTTCGCCCACCCTCTAACCCACAGTCAAACAAAATACGCATTTCTCTGCGTACACTCCACCAAAATCTTCACATTTTCGTTCGCCCACCCTCTAACCCACAGTCAAACAAAATACGCATTTCTCTGCGTACACTCCACCAAAATCTTTCACATTTTCGTTCGCCCACCCTCTAACCCACAGTCAAACAAAATACGCATTTCTCTGCGTACACTCCACCAAAATCTTTCACATTTTCGTTCGCCCACCCTCTAACCCACAGTCAAACAAAATACGCATTTCTCTGCGTACACTCCACCAAAATCTTTCACATTTTCGTTCGCCCACCCTCTAACCCACAGTCAAACAAAATACGCATTTCTCTGCGTACACTCCACCAAAATCTTTCACATTTTCGTTCGCCCACCCTCTAACCCACAGTCAAACAAAATACGCATTTCTCTGCGTACACTCCACCAAAATCTTTCACATTTTCGTTCGCCCACCCTCTAACCCACAGTCAAACAAAATACGCATTTCTCTGCGTACACTCCACCAAATCTTTCACATTTTCGTTCGCCCACCTCTAACCCACAGTCAAACAAAATACGCATTTCTCTGCGTACACTCCACCAAAATCTTTCACATTTTCGTTCGCCCACCCTCTAACCCACAGTCAAACAAAATACGCATTTCTCTGCGTACACTCCACCAAAATCTTTCACATTTTTCGTTCGCCCACCCTCTAACCCACAGTCAAACAAAATACGCATTTCTCTGCGTACACTCCACCAAAATCTTTCACATTTTCGTTCGCCCACCCTCTAACCCACAGTCAAACAAAATACGCATTTCTCTGCGTACACTCCACCAAAATCTTTCACATTTTCGTTCGCCCACCCTCTAACCCACAGTCAAACAAAATACGCATTTCTCTGCGTACACTCCACCAAAATCTTTCACATTTTCGTTCGCCCACCCTCTAACCCACAGTCAAACAAAATACGCATTTCTCTGCGTACACTCCACCAAAATCTTTCACATTTTCGTTCGCCCACCCTCTAACCCACAGTCAAACAAAATACGCATTTCTCTGCGTACACTCCACCAAAATCTTTCACATTTTCGTTCGCCCACCCTCTAACCCACAGTCAAACAAAATACGCATTTCTCTGCGTACACTCCACCAAAATCTTTCACATTTTCGTTCGCCCACCCTCTAACCCACAGTCAAACAAAATACGCATTTCTCTGCGTACACTCCACCAAAATCTTTCACATTTTCGTTCGCCCACCCTCTAACCCACAGTCAAACAAAATACGCATTTCTCTGCGTACACTCCACCAAATCTTTCACATTTTCGTTCGCCCACCCTCTAACCCACAGTCAAACAAAATACGCATTTCTCTGCGTACACTCCACCAAAATCTTTCACATTTTCGTTCGCCCACCCTCTAACCCACAGTCAAACAAAATACGCATTTCTCTGCGTACACTCCACCAAAATCTTCACATTTTCGTTCGCCCACCCTCTAACCCACAGTCAAACAAAATACGCATTTCTCTGCGTACACTCCACCAAAATCTTTCACATTTTCGTTCGCCCACCCTCTAACCCACAGTCAAACAAAATACGCATTTCTCTGCGTACACTCCACCAAAATCTTTCACATTTTCGTTCGCCCACCCTCTAACCCACAGTCAAACAAAATACGCATTTCTCTGCGTACACTCCACCAAAATCTTTCACATTTTCGTTCGCCCACCCTCTAACCCACAGTCAAACAAAATACGCATTTCTCTGCGTACACTCCACCAAAATCTTTCACATTTTCGTTCGCCCACCCTCTAACCCACAGTCAAACAAAATACGCATTTCTCTGCGTACACTCCACCAAAATCTTTCACATTTTCGTTCGCCCACCCTCTAACCCACAGTCAAACAAAATACGCATTTCTCTGCGTACACTCCACCAAAATCTTTCACATTTTCGTTCGCCCACCCTCTAACCACACAAACAAAATACGCATTTCTCTGCGTACACTAATCCAAAATCTTCACATTTTCGTTCGCCCACCCTCTAACCCACAGTCAAACAAAATACGCATTTCTCTGCGTACACTCCACCAACATCTTTCACATTTTCGTTCGCCCTCCCTCTAACCCACAGTCAAACAAAATACGCATTTCTCTGCGTACACTCCACCAAAATCTTTCACATTTTCGTTCGCCCACCCTCTAACCCAAGTCAAACAAAATACGCATTTCTCTGCGTACACTCCACCAAAATCTTTCACATTTTTGTTCGCCCACCCTCTAACCACATCAAACAAAATACGCATTTCTCTGCGTACACTCACCAAAATCTTTCACATTTTCGTTCGCCCACCCTCTAACCCACAGTCAAACAAAATACGCATTTCTCTGCGTACACTCCACCAAATCTTTCACATTTTCGTTCGCCCACCCTCTAACCCACAGTCAAACAAAATACGCATTTCTCTGCGTACACTCCACCAAAATCTTTCACATTTTCGTTCGCCCACCCTCTAACCCACAGTCAAACAAAATACGCATTTCTCTGCGTACACTCCACCAAAATCTTTCACATTTTCGTTCGCCCACCCTCTAACCCACAGTCAAACAAAATACGCATTTCTCTGCGTACACTCCACCAAAATCTTTCACATTTTCGTTCGCCCACCCTCTAACCCACAGTCAAACAAAATACGCATTTCTCTGCGTACACTCCACCAAAATCTTTCAATTTTCGTTCGCCCACCCTCTAACCCACAGTCAAACAAAATACGCATTTCTCTGCGTACACTCCACCAAAATCTTTCACATTTTCGTTCGCCCACCCTCTAACCCACAGTCAAACAAAATACGCATTTCTCTGCGTACACTATCCACAAATCTTCACATTTTCGTTCGCCCACCCTCTAACCCACAGTCAAACAAAATACGCATTTCTCTGCGTACACTCCACCAAAATCTTTCACATTTTCGTTCGCCCACCCTCTAACCCACAGTCAAACAAAATACGCATTTCTCTGCGTACACTCCACCAAAATCTTTCACATTTTCGTTCGCCCACCCTCTAACCCACATCAAACAAAATACGCATTTCTCTGCGTACACTCACCAAAATCTTCACATTTTCGTTCGCCCACCCTCTAACCCACAGTCAAACAAAATACGCATTTCTCTGCGTACACTCCACCAAATCTTTCACATTTTCGTTCGCCCACCCTCTAACCCACAGTCAAACAAAATACGCATTTCTCTGCGTACACTCCACCAAAATCTTTCACATTTTCGTTCGCCCACCCTCTAACCCACAGTCAAACAAAATACGCATTTCTCTGCGTACACTCCACCAAAATCTTTCACATTTTCGTTCGCCCACCCTCTAACCCACAGTCAAACAAAATACGCATTTCTCTGCGTACACTCCACCAAAATCTTTCACATTTTCGTTCGCCCACCCTCTAACCCACAGTCAAACAAAATACGCATTTCTCTGCGTACACTCCACCAAATCTTTCACATTTTCGTTCGCCCACCCTCTAACCCACAGTCAAACAAAATACGCATTTCTCTGCGTACACTCCACCAAAATCTTTCACATTTTCGTTCGCCCACCCTCTAACCCACAGTCAAACAAAATACGCATTTCTCTGCGTACACTCCACCAAAATCTTTCACATTTTGTTCGCCCACCCTCTAACCCACAGTCAAACAAAATACGCATTTCTCTGCGTACACTCACCAAAATCTTTCACATTTTCGTTCGCCCACCCTCTAACCCACACAAACAAAATACGCATTTCTCTGCGTACACTCACCAAAATCTTTCACATTTTCGTTCGCCCACCCTCTAACCCACAGTCAAACAAAATACGCATTTCTCTGCGTACACTCCACCAAAATCTTTCACATTTTCGTTCGCCCACCCTCTAACCCACAGTCAAACAAAATACGCATTTCTCTGCGTACACTCCACCAAATCTTTCACATTTTCGTTCGCCCACCCTCTAACCCACAGTCAAACAAAATACGCATTTCTCTGCGTACACTCCACCAAAATCTTTCACATTTTCGTTCGCCCACCCTCTAACCCACAGTCAAACAAAATACGCATTTCTCTGCGTACACTCACCAAAATCTTCACATTTTCGTTCGCCCACCCTCTAACCCACAGTCAAACAAAATACGCATTTCTCTGCGTACACTCCACCAAATCTTTCACATTTTCGTTCGCCCCCCTCTAACCCACAGTCAAACAAAATACGCATTTCTCTGCGTACACTCCACCAAAATCTTTCACATTTTCGTTCGCCCACCCTCTAACCCACAGTCAAACAAAATACGCATTTCTCTGCGTACACTCCACCAAAATCTTTCACATTTTCGTTCGCCCACCCTCTAACCCACAGTCAAACAAAATACGCATTTCTCTGCGTACACTCCACCAAAATCTTTCACATTTTCGTTCGCCCACCCTCTAACCCACAGTCAAACAAAATACGCATTTCTCTGCGTACACTCCACCAAAATCTTTCACATTTTCGTTCGCCCACCCTCTAACCCACAGTCAAACAAAATACGCATTTCTCTGCGTACACTCCACCAAATCTTTCACATTTTCGTTCGCCCACCCTCTAACCCACAGTCAAACAAAATACGCATTTCTCTGCGTACACTCCACCAAAATCTTTCACATTTTCGTTCGCCCACCCTCTAACCCACAGTCAAACAAAATACGCATTTCTCTGCGTACACTCCACCAAAATCTTTCACATTTTCGTTCGCCCACCCTCTAACCCACAGTCAAACAAAATACGCATTTCTCTGCGTACACTCCACCAAAATCTTTCACATTTTCGTTCGCCCACCCTCTAACCCACAGTCAAACAAAATACGCATTTCTCTGCGTACCCCACATCTCACTTCTTCCCCACCCTCCCACAAACAAAATACGCATTTCTCTGCGTACACCACCAATCTTCACATTTTCGTTCGCCCACCCTCTAACCCACAGTCAAACAAAATACGCATTTCTCTGCGTACACTCACCAAAATCTTTCACATTTTCGTTCGCCCACCCTCTAACCCACAGTCAAACAAAATACGCATTTCTCTGCGTACACTCACCAAAATCTTTCACATTTTCGTTCGCCCACCCTCTAACCCACAGTCAAACAAAATACGCATTTCTCTGCGTACACTCCACCAAAATCTTTCACATTTTCGTTCGCCCACCCTCTAACCCAGTCAAACAAAATACGCATTTCTCTGCGTACACTAACCAAAATCTTCACATTTTCGTTCGCCACCCTCTAACCCACAGTCAAACAAAATACGCATTTCTCTGCGTACACTCCACCAACATCTTTCACATTTTCGTTCGCCCACCCTCTAACCCACAGTCAAACAAAATACGCATTTCTCTGCGTACACTCACCAAAATCTTTCACATTTTCGTTCGCCCACCCTCTAACCCACAGTCAAACAAAATACGCATTTCTCTGCGTACACTCCACCAAAATCTTTCACATTTTCGTTCGCCCACCCTCTAACCCACAGTCAAACAAAATACGCATTTCTCTGCGTACACTCCACCAACAATTCTATTCACATTTTCGTTCGCCCACCTCTAACCCACAGTCAAACAAAATACGCATTTCTCTGCGTACACTCACCAAAATCTTTCACATTTTCGTTCGCCCACCTCTAACCCAACAGTCAAACAAAATACGCATTCTCTGCGTACACTTCACAAATCTTTCACATTTTCGTTCGCCCACCCTCTAACCCACAGTCAAACAAATACGCATTTCTCTGCGTACACTCCACCAAATCTTTCACATTTCGTTCGCCCACCCTCTAACCCACAGTCAAACAAAATACGCATTTCTCTGCGTACACTCCACCAAAATCTTTCAAATTTTCGTTCGCCCACCCTCTAACCCAAAGTCAAACAAAATACGCATTTCTCTGCGTACACTCCACCAAAATCTTTCACATTTTCGTTCGCCCCCTCTAACCCACAGTCAAACAAAATACGCATTTCTCTGCGTACACTCCACCAAAATCTTTCACATTTTCGTTCGCCCACCCTCTAACCCAGTCAAACAAAATACGCATTTCTCTGCGTACACTCCACCAATCTTTCACATTTTCGTTCGCCCACCCTCTAACCCAAGTCAAACAAAATACGCATTTCTCTGCGTACACTCCACCAAAATCTTTCACTTTTCGTTCGCCCACCCTCTAACCCACAGTCAAACAAAATACGCATTTCTCTGCGTACACACCAAAATCTTCATTTTCGTTCGCCACCCTCTAACCCACAAGTCAAACAAAATACGCATTTCTCTGCGTACACTCCA
>BMAO01009219.1:0-68028 GCA_019973975.1 Trichonephila clavata | reverse complement strand
CTCATATATTTTCTTTTCTATTTATTTTTAAAGCTCTCGTATTTATACCCCGTGCATAACGCGCACCCGTATTTTGCGATACTTTTTGTGTTAAAAATGCGCGTTACACCGGATTTTAGGGTTGTTTATTAAATACAAAATTATCTGAGATTTAAAATAGTACCGCTGAAGTACCGTCGCCAAAAACCTTCATGTAGCTGTGTATAGGGTGCCGTTAATATTCACTCAATCACTGAGATTTAAAATTAGTTCAAAATATGCTTTCATACTCGGTTTTAAATTTATTTTAAATATTGGCGTGGCTCTACTTATCAACCACGCGACACCCTTCTCCCCCGTCCTAATTCGCACGTCGCTTCAAGCTGTTGCAGTGCAGGTTTCTATTTTTTCTACAGTTACAATCTGTAATGTATACCTACCACCCAACGCACCCTTGAATTTTAGAGAACTCCAAGAGCTTATAGATCAACTCCCATCACCATTCATCCTTTTGGGTGACTTCAATGCTCATCATTTGCTATGGGGCTGCCAAGATGTGAATTCTAGAGGAAAAGTCGTCGAAAAGCTTCTTACAGAACTTGACTTCACCTTGTTAAACGACGGCTCTAACACCTATTTTCATTCTCCAACCCAATCATTTAGCGCAATTGATTTGTCCATATGCTCTCCATCATTGCTATTAGATCTGACATGGAGTGTTCTTGGAAACCCCTTAGGTAGCGATCACTTCCCAGTGGTAATATCTTACGCTACACCAATTGCGTGTGCGACTCTTCGCCAACCGCGTGGAAGTTCGATCAGGCCGACTGGGAAACTTTCAGGACCCAAGCAGATATAACAGAAAATGGTAAGCTCTGCTCAAAAGATGAAGCGTATCTTGTAATTTGTATCTACAGCTAATAATGCAATTTCACAATCATCCTCTAGACTCCCCGTTTCCCCAAACCTTGGTGGAACAAAGAATGCCAAATAGCAAAAAAGGATCAAAACAAGGCTTGGAATCGGTTTCGACGTTACCCTACTCCAGACAACATGATTGCTTTTAATAAAGCTCGAGCACGTGCCAGGAAAATCCACCACCAACGTAAAAGGAATCGTGGATAAAATATGTTAGTAACATCACATGTTCAACCTCAAGTAAAGAGGTTTGGAAAAAAATCCGTAAGCTCTGTGGAAAATACAGTGCTAGGCCCTGTCTCCATGCTTGTATGCAATGGAGTCTCTATCAATACCATCCCTGAAATTGCCAACACTCTTGCCGAGACCTTCGCTAAAACGTCTAGTTGCGACAACTATACCCCCGCATTTCAAGCGCTAAAGCGTCGAGAAGAGAGGGTGAAGTTGAATTTTTCCTCTTCAAACGAAGAAGGCTACAACTCCCCGCTAACACTCCTTGAACTTCGCGTAGCCCTGCATCGCTCGGGTAACACAGCAGCAGGTCCAGACGGGCTACACTACATTATGTTACGGCATCTATCCGAAAGTTCTATCATCTCCCTTCTATTATTCTTCAATCGCATCTGGAAACCCAAGTTTTTCCCACACAATGGTGTCATGCCACGTTTTACCGTTTCCAAAGCCTGATAAAGATCCAACATCAGCAAATAATTACCGCCCTATTGCCCTCACAAGCTGCTTAAGCAAGCTGATGGAGCGCATAGTTAGTGCGAGGTTGATGTTCCACCTTGAGTCACATAATCTCCTTTCACCACTTCAAAGTGGATTTCGGAAATCAAGATCGACCACAGACAATCTCATTCGGCTAGAGACTTCCATCAGAGAGGCTTTTGTCAAGAAACAGTATAACATCTCTGTTTTCTTTGACATTAAAAAAGCCTATGACATGTCTTGGAGGTACGGCATTCTTAGAGATCTATATGCAATGGACATCAGAGGGAATTTGCCAGTTTTTATCAAAAAATTTTTAAACCATCGTTCTTTCCAGGTATGCCTACGTTCATTTTATTCTAATATTTTATCCAAGAACAAGGTGTCCCGCAAGGGTCTGTTTTAAGCGTACTTTTATTTATTATTAAAATTAATAGCATAACCCATCATATAAATCAGGGGATTCAGTGTTCTCTATATGTGGACGATGTACAAATATCGTACTCGTCTAAATTCCTCAATGTTGCAGAACGACAAATTCAGACCACTATTAACAACTTCACTAAATGGGCTGAACAGAACGGTTTTGTTTTTTCAACAGAAAAAACGGTTAGTGTATTCAGTCGAAAGCGTGGGGTTTTTTCCAAACCCTGAGCTTTTTGTTGGTAGAAGCCTCATTAAAGCTGTTAAGGAGTTCAAATTTCTAGGTCTTATATTTGACCAATCTCTCCGATTCCATCGTCATTAAAAGATCTCAAATCAGAAGTGCCAAGCCCTAAACATCCTCAAAGTATTAGCAAATACTTGCTGGGAAGCAGACCTAACATCCTTGCTTCGCCTCTACAGAGCCCTGATTAGATCAAAACTGGACTATGGATCTGTGGTCTACAGTTCTGCGTGCAAATCTCTTTTGAAGATCTTGGATCCAGTACATCATCAAGGCTTAAGACTTTGTCTGGGAGCCTTCCGTACATCACCGGTCGAGTCCCTCTATGCTGAAGCCTACGAACCCCCATTAGATTTGCGGAGAAAGTATTTATGTTTGAACTATTTATGAAATCCAATCAATGAAAACAAATACTGCATACTCCTATTTATTCAATTTTAGCCTTTATGATTTTAAGAGTCATCGTTCATCCCTAACTTACTCGCAACCTTTTCACTTTAGAATTAGAGACCTGATTACTGACTTAAATCTGAACATTGGAAGAATTGCTCTGTGCAAGATTTCTGAGATGCCCCCTTCGAAAGTGATTTATCCTAAGGTTGATTTTACCCTGTCATGCTACTCAAAAGCATGCACTCCTGTGAGTACATACAGAACACTGTACTTGGAACACTACTTGGAACACAGAGAGCTTTTTTGCGACTATGAACCTATCTTCACGGATGGCTCAAAGTCTGAATCTCATGTTGGTTCGGCGGTAGTTTCTCTGAGCACTGTAATTACAGATGCTCTACCAATTTCAGCATCCATTTACACTGCTGAACTTCATGCGCTAAGAATAGCTATAGAACATATTTCACTATCACGCGGTAAAAAGTTCATTATTTACACAGACTCCCTGTCAGCCCTTCAAAGCATTGTCTCTTTACATTCATCGTCTCATCCCATCCTTGTAGACATCACATATGCTTTGGCTAATCATCTTAAGAAGAAAGATATCAGATTTTGTTGGATCCCAAGACATTCCGGAATAACTGGAAATGAACTGGCTGATACAGCTGCACGATCAGCGACAGGCTCTTCAGAAAGGTTCCCTATTCCGCACTCTGACTTGAAAGCTTGCTTCAGGCAGAAACTGCAAAGTGTATGGCAATCAAACTGGGACCAACAAACTGAAAATAAGTTGTATAGCGTCATGCCCGTTTTTGCTCCAACTGTGCCATCATCAAGCAACCACCGTGAACAGGTGATATGGACTAGACTACGCCTAGGACACACTCGCCTAACGCATAGGCATCTTCTGTTTGGTGAACCACCACCCTATTGCGAGATATCGGTGAAACACATACTCTGTGATTGTCCACATTCAAATCATCTTAGACATCGGCTTTTTAACTCTGTTGATTTTACTATATCCAGTATTTTAAACAATAGCACCAATTCCTCATTTGTGTTTAAGTTCCTAAGCATCAAGGGTTTTATTCATCATATCTAATTTTAATCTATAGATTCTAAGAAAGGCGTATATAGACTATGCCCGACTAAGGCTTTATGGCCTGCAAATCTTATTTAACTGTTCTTATTGTCTCTCTTGGCGCATTATGATCTAAATTGGTCCTTGCGCCATAAAAAAAGGAAACAAAAATTTAAAAAAACATAAAATCAATTATTTTAATTATTAATGTGCGTAGTATAATTATGATTTTAATCACAGTATTTAGATTTATGGCTTAAACAAGGTCCTAAATATATAGAAAAAAATTCTCATTATTTTTAGATGACAATTCTTTTTCGACTGATTTTCACCTCGACATTTCAAAACAGTACCATTTAAAAGGATTAATATATTATTATCTATAAAAAGGTTGGAGTCTGGGTATTTTGATTGCTACTGTATCAACTGATTTTGAGTCTCGATACCCCCTAAGTTCCTCAAAATTTAAGATTGGGGATGTACGAATAGAGTCAGGGCTCGAACCATGATTCATCATGGGGAAAAATAAGGGACTGCTGCACATTTAATTCTATCAGTCTTTGTAGTTCCCATGTAGCAAGTGGTCATGGTCACAAGCTCGTGACTGGCGTCTGTGGCGTAACGTCCACCCCCGCATTGTGTGGTGCCCAGGCTTCTAGGGACCCAAGCCTGATTGACGCTAAGTACGTATCCATTGTAAAATTCGGCTTGGGGCCCAAAGCTTGACTTTGCAGGGGGGGGGGCCTAATATTCTCCGTTACGCCTCTACCGGGCGTTGTCGAATCGCAAGTTCAAAACATATTGCCACATAAGACCCGCAGTATAGAGGGGCTGATGTCTGTTAAATCAGTCCAGGTTCAAAGTCCTCCCATTGGCGTAATGTAGAAGTTCTGAAAGGGTTGCCAACTCAGGTGTCATCCTCGTCACTTGATCTGGGTTCAAAATTACAAAGTCCCTCGCCCAAAACACTCATGCTGCTTCAGTGAGATTGAAATTAAAATCAAATCGCATATCAAGTAGCAAAGTGTTGAACGAAAAGTCAGCGCCTGAGTTCTTTCATCCGGGTCGTAGTTTCCAGTCCCAAAATACTAAGACGTCGTGTAACTCGGCTGATGTACGTGAGATCAGTCGGAGATAAGTTTTCGCATATTAGTTTGAGTGGAACGTCAGTACAGATGTCCTCGTCACTTGACCCACTATTAGCTCACGTGGTGCTTCTTCAAGAAACGCATTAATCAATATACGTCATCAATAAAAGAGTGAGATGGCCGGCCAAGTGTTGTCCTGGTCTCTTGATCGTATTTTATAGTTACTAGGTCCTTCATTTCGTGTAGTTTTAGTTGAAAAATCTTGTTAGGAACAATAATGGCTCATTTCATGTATATAATTATGATCTCAAGTTTTTGCGTAGGGTGATACTCTATCAAGACACTACCATTTATCAAAAGGCAATCGCATAAATTATTTGCTAAGATTTCACTAGTTAACAATTAATTAATTGAAAACCAATTTGCTTAAGATCCGGCAATTGTTTCTTCTCGAAAGAGTCTTCTCCTTGATTATCAATTAGTAAATTTTCCCAGAGTTAAGACTCGGGGTTAATTAAAAATAAATAACATTTTCGAAATTTATTTGATTTTCATTTACATTTAATTAGTTTTCCCAAATTTTAATGTTCTAGATTTTTTATATCATAAATGTTGTACGCTCAGGCGACACCAGCGCTACTCTCTGTAACCCCCGGATGTAAGCGGGAGAAGGAATACACTTACCTTGTCCCAGCAGCGCGCGCCTAGTCAGGTTTAACAACCTGTAGATGTCATTAAAGTTTGTTCCTTTGGAAAGTGATTAATTATGATAGCTGTCCATTCTTTATAAATTTACATTGGTTTCAGTCTAAGGTTAAGTCTTGAGTTCACCTGGTTTCTTACACAGATTGATTCAGCTAGTATTCTTACCCCCCCCCCTCCACATCTGGAACTTCCAATGTGTCTTTCATACAAATTTACATTTCTTTTCGAGAATTTAAAGGCATTTTATCAAATGGTTTCTTAAATTTAATTATGCATTATATTCCTGTTCTTTTTCTCCTCCAGTGACGGTTTAAGCTCATTTCGGGCCCTGGGCACAGACGATCTATGGGCCCCCTTTACACTGGCGAACCGAAATTTATTACCAGAAAACCTAGTTAAGTCCAGCTTATTCGAGCCCTTTCACGCTGTTCTAGGCCCTTGGGCCACCTGCCCCAATCATCCAATGGATAAACCGGCACTGTTCTCCTCAAAGCATGAATTTTTTTTTTTTTTGAAAAACTGGTAAACAGTGATCGAGTTCTTTACAGAAAATGAATATATAAAGGGGTAGAGTGTAAGTTATTTTTTGCACCACGTGTTTTACACAAGAAAAATGCTGCATAGTGGTGCTATATGTGGTTAATGAGTTTAATTATGAATTCTTTTTGTCAATATATAATTTTCTAATAAATCGAAAATTTCGGAGCAATCAATATCCTTCATATTGAACGTTACGGTAAGAGCTACAGCTACAAAATTCAATCTTGATTTCTCACTGAGCCGAAAATCATTACCAATTAAAACAGCTCTGTCAGTTGCTGCATTAGTTCCTGGGCAGAACAACATAAATTCAACACGAATAACTAAATTTTCATATGGATTGTGTTCATTTTTGAAATGGTTTAATATTTCTACCCATCTTTTATCAATTTCACATGTTGATTTTCCCATTGTGTGTTCTAATTTATCAAAATTTAAATATATACATTCAGTCTTCTAATTTTTTCAAACAGATAATTGTCATCAATTTTAATATCACGCATTTCTTTCTATAAAAATCATCGCAATTTTCTGTACCTGCCAAAGGTACTTGCGCGATAAAGTCAAAAGACATCATTGAAAACTCTTGTTTCCTGTGATATTTGGTTTCAGACCATTTTTCGACACATTGGAAACATGTTTGGTAAAAATTCTGCACTTCTTTGGTAAACTTTTTGGTTATGTCCGAATTTGATTTGTTATAAGTTTGATAATTTTCTTTTTATTATTAAAGGAAAATTTTTTTTCCTTATCGTGATTTATATAAAACGACAAAATCGTTCAAAATACGAGTAAGACTTAATTCTGTAACCGAAATATGTACGCCATCAATATTCTGAATCGTTTTGTAGAAAATAGATGCCTGATTATGTACAAAATACATTAATATCTACGACAATTCATACTATACCGGCACATGACGAGTAACAGTTCGGCCTGACATCGTTGAGAAAAGTGTTAAAATATTGAAAAGGAGGACACTTTTCGAGGAAGGTCAGAAACTACAAAAGGACTGTTCTCCCTAAAGGAGGACGATTGATCACCTTAGCATTGGAAATAAAATAACGCGAGCTACAAGATCGCCCGCGTGAGACACGGTCATCGTCAAACACTGGCAAATGCATTAAGGGATAATTTGGGGTTTTCAACTTTCATTTGAAATTTAACTTTTATCTGACCGCTCGTATTCCCATACCCACTTTGACTGGAGTGTTTCTATCAGGCATCTTACGTGTGTGCATGCATGCATGTGGAATATATATAGATGTTGTTAAAGAATTCTAAAATAAGTATAAAAACAAGTGTTTGGCGCAGTTGGCTCTTGCACCATCAAACAACACAATCACTTCCTCCCGTCAGACTGACCTTGCCTGACCGGAACATCTGCTCATACACCTCAGTGCCCAAAGTCATGAGAACCGAGATGGGCGCAGTAGACTTTTTCCTTCTATGGGCTGTTGAGCAACTGAGTTTAGTTTACGGCTTTTGCACTATTAATATACATTAACTTTTATTCTTGACTAGCTTTCACCTGCGGCTCCGCTCGCGTTGATGTCTTTAAATAACTGTCAAAGTCGTAATTATTATCAGTACAATGTAAATAATATAATATGGTAATTTTTTTTTTATAGCTTGAATAGAACCAATACAATTTAAAAATTCTAAAATTGAGCTTAGTTTAAAAAAACTGAAAACGCAATTTAAAAGAATAATAATTAACAACAAAAATTCAATAACTTAAACTATTAATATCTTTAAAAATCGAAAGTATCTACGTTTAATATATAATTCCTCTTTAAAAGTGCTCAAAACAGAATATTATTCTAAGATGCTACTGTATACCATATTATATGTTCTTCCGTCAGTTGCAAATATGTGAAGATTTGGGCATTGGCACACCGATCAGACTACATATAGTTGGCCATGGGAAAAACATTGCTTTTCCAAATGCACCCCTGCTACCTGAAATGTTAGCTTTGTTAAAAGCAACAGTAAAATTGGAAATTGAACTTGTTTGAATTGAAATGGTAGGTCAGTGGGGATACTTGGAATTCGAGGTATGATAACACTATCCCTTTTCATGACAAATGTTCAAATATTGGCACCAAGTATATTCTGCAACAGTTTTGTGATCCAAAGCCTCGTTCCTTTACATAGTCGAGGAGCATCGAAATTTTGCATAACTGAAACATTTAGTTTTAATTGAAGTTTATGTGAGGGTACACCCGAATGTTCAAGTGAATTTAAGAACTCCGTGGGATATCAAGTACTTTTTTCTTTATCCATGATTGTTATTAATTGATAAATATTTCTTCATCCCCCTCTTCTCCCCCGCACGACGTTTAAATTTTCAATATTGATTTTATAGACAATGTCATTGTTAGGCACCAATATTGATCTTGCTCGCAACCACTGATCTCAGTTTAAATTTTGCTGCAAGCCTGGGTAAATTTGAGCAATAAGATTTACATCATTTTCTTCTACAAAACAAAATTATTTGGAAGTAAAATATAATCTCCAGCATTTGCGTTCAAACATCCATAAACGATTTTCAATTGCGTCTGTGCATAATGTTCCGAATCTACGTCATTATGACGATGCACTCTCATATTCGTTTTCAGACTGAATTGTTCAACTTTTGCCCATAAGCTTGGATTCACCAGCCAATATATAATAAAGCTACCATTCCTCCTATAATATCTGTACTATCTCGTAAATCCTGAAGAGTCCGATTAAACACTTCTATAGCTTTCTTGTGAGACATCGTACTTTCATCCCACACTAAAAGCTTACATTGTGGAAGCATCCTGCCTTGAGAGCTATTTTTTCTGAAATTTCAGATGAGTGAATCTTCAAATACAAGATTAAGCGATAATTTTAAAACGGAATGTGCAGTACAACCGTTGGTCAGTAAAATCGCGGCTATACCAGAAGAAGTTACAGCAACTGCTGTCTTCTGGGTTTTTCTGATAGTCATTAATAATAAGTTTAGCTAAAACCTTTTTCCGGTTCCTCCAGGGGCGTCGAGAAAAAAAGAGTGCACCACTACCGGATTCTATTTTACGTAACACTTGATGGAAAACGTGACTTTGTTCTGGAGTTAATTGAGGGATAAATTCTGTTACTTGATGTTGCAGTGCTATAAAATCGTAGTTTAATTCTCAAGCAATTTCATTATCAAAGCTATTTCCGTCGACACGTCTAGGACTAATCATTCCAAAATCATGTAGCTTCTTCCCAACCATTCTGAAAACATTTATTGCGTTTCGTTGTAGATGTGTTCATTGAAAGGCATATTTGGTATAAAAAAATCTTCTTTGGTAAAATGTCTTCCGCCATGAAGTCTTTGTACTTATTCCAAAAATTCAAAGTAATAAATACTTTCAAAACTAATCAAAACTACTAAAGTAATCAAAACTTTTTATGAAACTGTCAATTAATATTACCGTAGAATTTTCAATATCACGCGCACGCAATTCGCTAAAACTTTATTTCGTTTCCCTCTTTAAAAAGTGGGAGAAAATTTGCATTAAAATATCTGGGATTGTCGGAATAGAGAACTTCTTAGCCAACTTGGCGATATTTCTCAAAGTTTGAGTTTGACATTTAACAAACGTAACGTAATACACATTAGACGTTTAATAAAAAACCATTTGAAAAATTGCTTTTTGTAAAGATGCTAAATTACACTATGTTTCAGTTATTTGTTACAAATGTGAGAAAATTTTTATTAGAATTTCCATTATTGACCATATGCATAATTTTGCGCCAACTTGGCGGAGAGTAAGCAACGTCAACGTTTTACCCGCATAGCTCCCGTTCCCGTAGGAATATGGAGATAAAATATATCTTATGTTACTCCCTGATAAAGTAGCTTTCCATTGTTGAAAGAATTTTTAAAATCGGACCGGAAGTTCCCGAGATTAGCCGGGACAGACAGACAGACAAAAACTTTAAAAATTGAATTTTTGATATAAGTACCGTA
Source organism: Trichonephila clavata (assembly GCA_019973975.1). Taxonomy (NCBI): domain Eukaryota; kingdom Metazoa; phylum Arthropoda; class Arachnida; order Araneae; family Nephilidae; genus Trichonephila; species Trichonephila clavata. The sequence goes on along the minus strand of BMAO01009219.1, from coordinate 57,961 downwards.
TATACCTTCAAATGCATTTAGTAAAAATCTACTAATTTGAAATTACAAACAGACACTTCAATTTTATTTATTTGTATAGATGTTTTTAGTGTTGTTTTTTTCTTAAAGTGCTTTCGTAACTATTTATATCTCTCCAATTTTGTGTGAAATTTTGTTTTGCTTGCTGATCGTTTTTCTGTCATTTAACTCTATAACTAGAGGGTTTTTTCTGTCGTGTGGATTTGCTTCAACTAAATAACTTTTGTTGATATGATAATTAAATTCAGCACACAAGTAACAGTTGATTTCTCTTTCAAAAAAAATCACATTTTGATGAATTTTCTTTTTATTGTTGCATCATCTTCTGCATCAAAATATCCTATGAGAATTACAACTATCAATATCCCGCGAAGGGCCATTTTTAACCTCCCTGGCGCCCTAGGCACTTCAAATGTTACGCCCACCCCATACTATTTCTAGAGCGACCCCCTCCCCCTCCTTTTGTTTTTATCTTGCGAGTTTTGGTTCGAGAGAGATTTTCCCTTTCTTTTCTTTGATTTTGCTCTTTAGATAGCCTTTCCATTACCCATCAACTATAAACCCACCGTTTCCCGGACTGGCGACCAGAAGGATAGTGGCTTGGTTTGGCCACTTTTGTTCATTTCTCACCTTACGGCATCACAGACCACCTACCCTTTTGTGAATTAGTACAGTAAATTTACGAAATCGTTTGCAATTATAGTGTAGAGCAGTGATTCCCAAAATGGTCTATATCGACCCCCAGGGGTCTATGACGACCTGTAAGGGGTCCACGTCGACGAAAAAATAATTTGGGGGTCCATAAGATATAAATAGGAGTCTATGTTAGTGGCTCTCAATAAATCAGATCATGGCTTTAATTTTAAAAGAAAATTTAATCAAATGGAAACCAAATTTTCCGTATGGAACAGATTTATTTACTAAATTTAATGAGGTAAATTTGCAGTTATAAGGGGACAGCTTAAATTTTATTAAAACAAGAACCATCATTTCAGCATTTTTTTTTTTTTTTTTTTTTTTTTTTTTTGTTGCTAGAATTAAGCTGAAGGGGTTTTATATTGGATGTCGCGATTTTTTCCCCAGTTTCTCAATTACCAGGAAAATGACTTTTTAACCTAAGTTCAATATTTAAATGCCCTTTATTCAGATTTTGAAACTAAGTTTGAGAATGCTTTGACTATAGTGATTACCACAGTAGGCAATGAATTCATAGTCACATTGCGAAAACAATGTCATATGACAAGATGAACTGATCAGAATAGGCAATAAAGGAGATCTTAAAGTTTAAAAACGTGTGTCAGCAATTTTGGCCTTAAAAAGACACGCCTGTTATTTACTTGTTTTTACAGTTAGAAATTGAAATCTTTCAAAGTAGCTTCAGTAAGACATTTAAGTTGATAAATTTGCCAAAATTCAATATTAAGTAAGCATGGGTCTACCCCAAACCATAAAACATGGCAAGGGGTCTATGAGACGAAAAAGTTTGGGAACCTCTGGTATAGAATACATATTATTTTATGAACTGCTGTCAAATTTTTAGTTGTCATCGCTTATCGTTTTACTATCTATTACTTTGAACCATCCTCATTCTTTTTTATCATTGTACTTGTACAATAAAGATTTTCTTCTAGCTTTGATTATTTCAAAATCATTAATGACATATTTGCAATCAATTTACAATGTAATATCATTTGGTGTGCATAGCAACATTAAACTGTTAAGCTTTTCATTTTCCATAATTTCGCTCACATACACAAACACAATGTATACATGATTTGCTAGCGGTTGTTCATCCGCTGTAATTTTAATTTTTTCTTTTTTTCGCTCCCAAATCTTTGTGCCCTAGGCCTGAGCGGAAAAGCGGCCATGATCCCGCGAAAGCTCCTAAGCTCTTTTCTTTTGCCCTTCCCAATGTTAATTTCTGGTGATGTTTTTCCTCCAAATCCTACCTCTACGCTGGAAAGAGAAAAATACCCGCTTCATAAATGACTCAATTAAAATTGGATCACACTTTCTCTCTCTTGCACACATCATTTCTATTTTTCCTCCTTTCTCTGTGAAGTGACGTCAGAACAGAGCACAATTGGCTATTACCTAATTCAGGATCAAGGGAACTATTCCTCATCCCATGATTTAATTTTCTCGGAGCCAATCAAGTCGGTGTCCCGCAGCGTGTCTCGTCTTCTGCAAGGTCTAGTGACGTCAGCGCTCTCTTGTCTCAAAGTGACACAAGACATCGTTTCATTTAAATGTTTTGTTTTTTAAAAATTCGTTGGAGGATTTTGTTGTTTAATAAATACGGATGGTACCTATAATTTTGCAATTCTAATTGAATGTGGGATGTAATTATCTCTGAAACCTCTACTCTGCAATTGATAGATTTTTTTAAATTGGAACTCTCTGAAAAAACTAAACTTACGCGAAAGTTATATCCCTTCATAATGGTAATATCATTCATACCAGTGAAGAATATTGCCCCCCCCCCTGCAATGTCAGGTTTTGGGCCCCTAATCCAAATACGTGCTTCGAGTCAGTCAGGCTTTGGACCCCCCCGAAGCCCTTAGCCCCCCCCCGCACTGCGGGGGTGTACGTTACGCCACTTAATCATACGCAGAATCTTTAAGGAATTCATCCCATCTTTGCAACAGATGGCCAACTTTGAGAGTGAGAGTTAAAATAGCGTCTCACTATAAAGCGACAAAAGGGGTAATGGTGACGGAGCTCGTCATTTTGAACGTCGGTCAAGTGGCAAGGACGACACCGGGTCCGGCACTCCCTCTCCAAACTACCACGCCATACCTACGGCAGGACTTTGAGCTCGATAGTCTAAACGTGCATCAGACCCTCTTCACGGCGGGTCTTCAGTGGCACCAAGACTCAAACACGTGAGTCACTAGTTCATGACCATAATAACTGCTGCTACGGGACCAACTTTGAAAAACATACTTTAACAACTAATCAGTGACCGCGGTAGCTGAGGTATCATAACGAACTCGTGGTCGGCATTATTCCAGTCGAGTACTGATACCACTGAAGACCCGCCGTGTAAAAAGGCTGATACACCTAAAATCTGTCGAGGTTCTAAGTCCTCACGTTAGCATAATGTGAATGTTTGTAGAAGAAATTCAACTCGGGTGGTGGCCGTTTTTACCTCGTACTCATGGTCACGAACGTGGCCGGAGTGTCGCGGGTTCGAGTCCTGGTATCACTGAAGGCTCGCCATGTAGAGGGTGACGATGCACGTTAAATCTGTCGAGAGCTCAAACATCCTCGCGTTGGTGTGGTGGGGGAAATTGAGAGAGGGAGGTGCCGTCTCGTGTGTCATCCTCGTCACTTGATCGAGTTTCAAAATGACGAGGTCCTTCGCCATTAGCCCTTTTGTTGCTTCATAGTCTAACGCGTAATTTGACCGAATTTCACAATTAGAAGATCCATCGCTGGTAGCCATTGTGTAACTTTGAAGTGCAACTTTATTAAACAATGAATCACACACAGAGAGACACAAAATTGATATTAATATTCTTAAAATATTTGAGGCAAGGAAAAGCTTGTGTTATTATTGCAAAATCTTGTAATCATCTCCTCATCACACTTGATCGTGGTTCAGAATTGAGATTCCTCCTCAATAGTCATTATCTGGGATGTTTTAAGACAAGGGCCATCTGGGTTCGGTCTCAGGACATCCCCCTCAAATGGGGAGCTGTCTCGTTCTCGATTGGACCTCAATAAGATCATAATCCGAATAGTTTTAATCATCAAATGTTATTCTCTCAATAAAATCTCCGAAAGATTAGAAATTTCAATAAATATGCCAATTGGGAGCAATGGCAAGACTGCATCATTGTGGCATATCCGTCGTTCGTGCTACCACCTACTCACTTATTTAGAAGGCGCCAGTCGGTGGAGTCGGTTTGGGGTGAGTGAGTGAATATAAACGTCGCACTGTTCAGCTGCACGAAGGCTTTTGGCGACGGACCTCGTAATTTTTAACCACGGTCAAGTGACAAGGACGACACCTGTACTGACACCATTTTTCCTAACTTCCACACCACGCCAACGTTTGAGCTCTTGACGGATTTAACGCGCATCGCCCCCCTACACGGCGGGTCTTCAGCGGCACTGGTCTCGAACTCACGACACGCCGGCCACGAATCCGTTACCTTGGCCACTAGGCTACCGCAGCCACGCCTCGATTTGGGAGCCATGCACATTTACTTGTTGCGGGTTATTGTTTGTACAAGCAGGGGGCGGCTCTAGGGCCGGACAATCCGGACCTATGTCCGGGGCGGCAAATTTTAGGGGCGGCATTTGGACGAAATTTGAAAATTTGTATGAAAGTATTTTCTTAAATATTATTTACACTTTGGAAATCTAGAGCATAATTATTTTATTTTACCGACCATTGCTAGTCACAAATTTTATAACGACTCTATATCTTTTTTTTTAAAATTGTACTGCGTGGGGCGATATGATTTTGAAAGTATATGAGCATCCGACCTCGGGATACAAGTAGATATGCTTCTCTTGACAAGATTTTCACTGCCCTGATATAAAAGGGAAATGATGATTACTTTGTTTTGTTCATTGTCTTACCATATTAAAGGTGCCAAATGTGCACAAAACAAAATATTTCGTTTGAATGTGAACCTTTTGTATTGACCTCTTATTGAGGGCGTTCTCTTTAAGTAACACTGAAAAAAGTTTTAAAGATAAGATAGAAGGTGAGAAATAAAAATACTGTATTTATTTGAATCTAAGCCACACCCCTAATTCTCAATACAGTTATACAGTTTTCTGAAAAATAGTGTAAAAGGGTTTATCGAGATACAAGATATTTAAGAAATATATATATATATATAATTTCTAAAAATGCTCATGCGAAGTAATAAATGAATAATTCATTGATTTTACCAATATTAAAATTTTTTAAATGCATACTGTAAGCGCTCTAGCCCCGTCAGTATTATGTTCAACCCCCCCCCCCCCCTCGAACGAATTTTTCTGCTTTCGATTCTAACGGCATCCAATTTTGAATAGCTTTAACATTGGGGAAAGTGTATCTTAGATTCGAGTAAATTCAGTGTTCTTTTTTTGTAAAATTTTAGGATTTCAAAGACAAGCTTCTTGTGTTTCTCTTTAAATAAATCAAATTTAGTGCTGGCTAAGGAAGTCAATGTAACTTAGTGGATTAAAGAATCAAAGGAAAAAGAAGTGCAACTTGTGCATTGTAATAAGGGGTTGCATGTTTTCTTTGAATTTACGTAAGAAATAAAAATGCTGGCTTAGGATAACAAAATCCAGTCTTTCAAACAAATCCGTGCACAATGGACTATTTTCAATAAATTTCTGTGAGTACAAAGATTTTATTGCTCATTTCAAACATTTATGCAGTAATTAAACTTTTTCAATTAAGAATTTTCATATACTTGTGGAATTGGAAGAAAGAAAAAAAAAAACCTTTGTGTGTGAGACTAAGACAGTTATTTACGTATCATTTATTTAAAGATTAATGCAATCTGAATTTCTAATTAAGCTAATTTTTTTTAGCATTAAAAGACAAATACACAATGTCCGGTCTGGTGGGTTTAAAATTTTGGACATATTGTGTCAAATGCAAGGTTCTTTATTGGGAGGTACTACTGCATTTTTACCATATTAAGATACGTATTAATAAATATCTTGTGTTTGCTTTTATGAAAAAGGGAACAATAAAAAAATATATTTAGTTCAATAAAGTTTCATTTGTTGTATATATATAAATTGTGTCATAAATCAATTCACTTCAAATAAAACGAATTAACTGAGTTAAGAAAAACTTAGTTATCAATTAAATTATTTGAAATATGTATCCATAGTTATGGTTAAGAATATATGAACTGTAAATTTTTATTTTTGAAATAAATGAATCGCTGGGTGGGTGTACAGAATTCCTACCTCTTCCAAGCTTTAACCTCCAATCGTTAGGATTTTGCGTGACTTTAACGTTATGACTCTTGTCCTTTGTTAATTTAAAATACTTAAAAATTTTGAACTATACTTTAAGTAGAATAATAAAAATAAATTTTTATAAATAATAGAATGCATAAACTGCTTGAAAAATAGCTTCAAAAACAGCTCAGAGGACTGAAAATGAAGTCAGATTCAGATCAGTGTATTTTTGAAATAAATCGAAATAATATTGCTGACGCGAAATTTTTTCGTAAGAGAGCTTCCGGAACAAGACATTGCACAACTTTCATTATTGTTCCCAGAATTTAAAAAAAAAATTGTACTTCATTTGTCTTGTTTGTTGTAAATTTTGATTTTTTTTTAAAATCATCAATCACCAGGATTCATTTTTCTAAATCATCATGTTAATTCAATTTAACAAATGTGTTTTCAGATATTTTTTTCCTTTTTTTTTATACATCAAAAGAAATTTAGTTATATTATTCAGTAATTATTTTCTTTTAAGTGGTTGTGTGTTATTGCCGATTCAAGTATAAAAAATCATTTTTTCAAAATTCTTTCCGAATATTTAATGTTTTTGGGTTAGTTCAGTAACAGATGAGTTATTTCAATTTTTCTTCTTTTTTTTTTATCTAAAGAGAAATAAATTTAGTAATATTATTTTATTATTATTAATATATTTCCAAATGAGATTTAATGTGTTAATATTTAAATGTTATTAAAATATTTCAAAGGATAATTTTTTGTGGAAGCTAAAAGACAGAATTTTCTTTGACTGAGAAATATATGTATTTATTATTATTATTTTGAATAGTATAGTCTACTATTTGACTATTTTTACTAGGGTTAATTTTAGTGATTATTATTATTATTAATGTCTAGTGTTATATTAATAAGATTAACGGAAAGTGTGTTATTTTTTCTGTGGTAGTCGCATAAGTATAACCTTTTTTTTAGATAAAAATTCCTGTAAATCCATTCTATGTTTTGAGCATGCCATGTACCGATGCATATGTGGGTTGTCGAAAAAAAAATTTAACTCAGATTTACTTTTTTAATTTTGAACAATATACTTTATTAGAATATCCTACCATGTATTTATCAATTCTGTATATATTAAAAATAAATAAATACAGTGTTTTAATGAAAGTAAAATAAGAGTTTTTTATTCTTTGTTTTAAATTACAGATATGATTTTGGAAAATCTCAAACATATATCGATTTTTAATTCAAGTGGGTTAAACTTTGATGAATTCAAATTTTTGTGTGAAAGCAAAACACTCTGTTCATTATCTTTATACTTATCCCTACTTAATTTAAGCATATTTTTCAAAAATTTTAGAATGTCCGAGGAAAATCTATCGGGTGCTCTATTAAAAAATAGTTTTATTTTCGTGTTTTCGTTTAAAATAAATATTTATTTAAAAACATGTACTGTTATGCTGCCTTTTTCTTTGCAAGAACTATTCAAGTTTTATAGGTACGTATTTATGAACAATTTTTATTTTTTTAATAATATATTTTTTTACTTTGGAGAGAGGGGCGTCATTTTTCATTTTTGTCCGGGGCGGCAAAACTGCTAGAGCCGGCCCTGGTACAAGTATTTGATATTTAAAAGGGTTTTAGGTGGAGCCTACTCTTTCATAAGGCTCCAGAGCCCCAAGAATTCTTGATACTTTACTAATCATCATGTTGCATCCATATCGGGCGACATTTACCAATAATAAATGTGTCCAATTACAAAGTCTATCGACAATAGTCCTCGTGGTGTTTTTAAATGTGATTTTGCGAAAATTGATTGAATGATTACTAATTTTCTTTTCCATCAAATGCCTCCTTTTTTTAATGTTTTCCTTCGTTATAATTTGAGTGCATAATTTAACGAAGAGAATAGTAAGAGATACATTAACACATCGCACAATAAAGCAATACGAGAAATTTGAAAGACACACCTCGTAATTTTGAACCTCGGCCAAGTGACGAGAACGACACATGAGCTCTGGCACCTCCCTTTTCCAACTACCACATCATATCAGAGGACATTGAGTCTCGATAGATTTAACGTACGTACGTCAGCCCCTCTACGCGGTAGATCTTCAATGGCACTAGGGATCGAACCCGCGACACTCCGGCCGCGAGTTCGTGACCATAACGAATAGGTTACCACGACCACATGTAGTGAGAGGGACATTCCATATTTCATCTTAAAAGGAGTCCGTTAGTAGCGCACATAAGGGTGTGGGACTTATGTGCGCTAGACCTCCCTCCATCGCCCTTGATCTCCCCCCCCCGCCCCCATTGGTTATATAATCGTCTGTATATCGCACTTAAAATTTAATTATGTATTGGTTATTAATAATTAATTTTCCAGTAAAGCGTCGTTTATCCGAACGTTTATTATCCAGAGCATCATATCCGAACCAAAGTCCGGATACGTTTTCGAACAGTGCAATCCTAAACATTTGTTTCCTGTGAGGCCCAAAGTGACGGGAAACCCCAAGGTGAGGGATATTTAGGGAATTTCAGTCGTGTCACTTGGTAAACATCTGCGCGGAATATTAGGTCAGTTTTTTTCCAAGTGAGGGGGTGTATACGTGCTCTTTTGTTGAGTTTTGTTGATGTAGAAACCTGGATGGCATGCGGTGCAGAAGACAGTGGATTTCAAATGCTAAATGATGACGAGATTGTCACTTCCGTGCTAGAAGAATCCGACCCTGTCGACGATGAAGCGGATGAAGACGAGGACAACAACAACGAAAGTAGCAAGGGTACATCCAATGCTGACGCGTTTACTGCGTTAGAGACAGTTATGGAGTGGTACGAATAACAATCAGAGTGCTATCCTACTCAACTACTACTGCTGCTGAAGAGAATCGGAGACCTTGCAGTGAAAAACGAAGGTGTACTATAATGGTACAGCGAAAAATAAGTGATTATTTTTTACAATCAAAGTAAAATTGTGACATTTTGCACCTATTTTACTTTTTCTTCAAGCACGTTTCCCATATGTGACAATTTTCAATATTTGTATAGTGTCCAGTATCCTATACTGCATGGATCGCATTCGATTTTCGGTTATCCGAACAATCGCGTATCCGAACGGTGTCCGGTCCCAATTGATTCGGATAAATAAAGTTCTACTGTAAAAAGCTAATTATTTGTTCAATGCAGAATTTATTTTTTACTGCTTTTCATTCCCGACCATCGACAAAATCAAAAGAATATGTTTGGTGATATATTGGGGTATGATACGAAAATGGTGGGCTTTCGACCTTGGATGCTTCTCCCCTCCCCCTTGAAAAGTTCTCGTATACGCCACTGGAGTCCATGGAATAAAACTGACGAATCCTTGTGTGTATGACAAAGTACTCAGAGCCTCAACAGCATTGCATGTTGATATGTGGTTTTTTCTCGTATTTTTAGAAAAATGTTGTGATTACAATAAAGAGGAGGGATGTTAATCCTCTTACCCATTTTTTACACACTTTGGATCTTGGATGTCGCCAGCGTTCCGTGTGATCGATTCATCGCCGAGACACGGTAGCGTGCGGTGTCGGACCGTCACGAATCCTGTCATCACGTGTTCGCCTGTTGTTGCACGTGCTACCGGCACCTTTTCCCTGTGTCAATTCCTTTCACAGCTGTGGTACCGGTGCCACGCACGGCCGGGGATCCTCTCTGAGGACGAGATTTTCTCTGTGATGTATTTACCGGAGGATAGAGGTAGTGTTTGGCAGTGAAAGTGATTCAAGGTCGAATCGAGGAATGCCTCCCTTTTTCGTTTTATAGATGTTTCGTGTTTGCGTGCACTATTGCAGCTAGCAAGGAAAAATATTATCTGTACTCAACATTTTTTTGGCATTTTACGCAATACTTTACTCTAGGAAAGGGTCGCATGCATTTAAATAGCTCTTTTTTGTTACGAAAAATGCTTTAATGTAAACACGGTTTAACATGCGTGATAACAAAACACAAAGCTGAAATATTTTACCAGTTTTTATAATATATATATAATAAGTATAAAGTATACTTTTTGTTCACATTTTTGGTGTACAGTGAATAAGTCTTTGTGTCCTCAAAGCATAAAACGTTTTCAATGTTTTGTATCTGGGAGGATCAACATGTTGTTCGCGCAGCCTAATGATCAAGGGAACGGATTAGTGGCCGGCATGTCACATGCGTTTGAGCCTAGTGCCGCAGAAGACCAGCCGTGTAGAGGGGCCGAAGCACATAAAATCTGTCAAGGCTCAAAGGTCCTCTCGATGGTGTGGTGCGGTTGTTTGGAGAGGGAGGAGCCAGTTCAGTTCTCGTCTCTTGATAATGGCTCAAAATTACGAGGTCCGTTGCCAATAGCCCTCGTATAGCTTTATTTTTTTAACATTTATAAACCCCCTGCACCACGCAATGTATAACACTGGGGGCATACAACACAGACGACAACACAGAACAACAAGAAAGGATTACAACACACAAACATCCATGCCTTCTCCGGGATTCGAACCCAGTCCCTACGGCACCGCAGTCAGCTTCACTGACCACTATACCGGATGGGCGGCGTATAGCTTTATAGTGCGACGTTAATATGCACTCGATTACTGAATAGACTGCATGGGATAAGAAAATTATTGTTTTAAAAACTAAAAAACACGCTTTTATGGTGTGAATCGAACTAAAAAGTAAAAAAATTCACACAAAGAACATTTTTTATTTGTTGTATTTGTATTAACCATGAACTTTTCCCGTTACGGTTGTAACTTAATCTTTTAGTCGCCAAATCTGGAATTATTAGCCAAATATGGGAATGGGATCTGAAATTAGTCGCCAAATCTGGAAATAGGAAATCGTTAGATCTGATGTTCTTGATCAGGACAATGGGAAAAAATTATTGTATTGTCATCGGTCCTTGACAAATGTGCAAATTTTCGAAAAAAATCTGTTCTTTAAAAGTGGGTAAAAATCAAGTTCAATACAGGTGAAGCTTATAAAAATGTGTTAAAAAAGGACCTTTTCGTTATTCCAATGGCAACAAATCCATCGCGGTTTTCTTAACTAAGGAATAGTGATTTATTATAAAAAAAAGTTGGCCAATCCTGATTTATATTACAAATAGGTTTTTATTGATCAGATGAAACGCGCAGTCTTGTCATTGAATGTACAAATATTTAAACCCAACTATCTCAGTGACTTTAACTTCAAAACTGCAGAGAACTGCTTTATATTCTCCATAAATGAGTCAGAAAAAGTATTCTAGAGAAATTCTCTAAGGTTTAAAATAAGACTCGTAAAAAAAATCGTTTTAGAATTTGATATTTTGAAGTTAAAAGTTTTTTGTGGATGTGGGGAGATGCATACTTTCAAAAGTTTGTAAAATTCATTTTAGAACTTCATAGATTTCAAGAAAGTGTAACTAGTAGTACCTTGGACCTTATGATTCATTATAGTGTAACCTCTTTCAGGGGCCTGTTCGGAATGTTCGATCCAGAGGTACTAAAGCGATATTTCTTTTTTCTCGTGAAGTTTGTTATAATTTTGTTAAAAAGAAAGTGATGCGTCTAGAGCAGCGTTTCTTAAGCTTCCGATCGCCGCCCCCCCCCCTATATGTATTAGTCTGACATCGCGACCCACCAAGAGCACCCAACTCCGACTTAATATTCTTGATCGAGAAACATATTCTGGAAGAGTTTTTTCGTTGGGAGGCAGTTTAGTAATCGAGTCTAGGATGGCACATCTTTCAATTTTTCCAGGAGATCTTTCAGAGTTTGCAAAAGAGAGAAATCTCAACGTTACAGGAGAGACTCCGCGGATCCCCTAGAAAAACCCTGGGGAACCTCAGGGGTCCGCGGACCACACTTTAAGATCCGCTGGTCTAAAGCGTTGTGGGATCTTTCTTTGGCCTTGACCTTCTCCTCGTCATTCCATCCATTCTTTTTCTGTGACTGCTGTACCGAAGTGATCATGGTTGAGAACACGTGGCCAAGGTTGGGTTCGAGTCATAGTGCCACTAAAAGCCCATCGTGTAGAGGCGCTAGCGCACGTTAAATCTGTTGAGTCTCAGTTGAATTATTGTAGTGTGGAAGTATGGGAAGTGAACTGTCAACGCAAAATTACGACATCTATTGTCAATAATTCTTGTGCAGCTTCAAAGTGCAATGTTAATCAGTTTGCTGTGTGGCAGCTCCATTTGAGAGCACACAACTTTGAGCGTCACTGAAATCGAGCGATGACGAGTATACACGTCAATCACAGTGTCACTGTGTTACGATAATGGATCAAAAAGAAGGGTTTATTCTCTATAATATTGCCAATTTTATTACTAATACTCATTTATTTGGTTAACATAAACATATATTACACACATATTATTCGAAAAACCCAAATTTAGTGGCCGTCAAAATTCTCTGACTGAGATACCGAAATATCCATTGATTTATATCAACAAAAACAAAGTACGAGGGTGAGTCGGACAATAAGTTACCCTATCAACTGTGGTCAGAGTTGTGTATGAAAGTCAAAACATAGAATGAGAAATTAAAAGTAAGGCATAACTTTATTTTCCACATAAATACCAAGTACATTGAGACATTTGTAATACTGCTTGAAAAGCTTCAAAAAGCCCTCCAGGAAAAATTCACAGCTTTACATATGGAAGAAGCGTTTAACGGCTTGTTTGACTTCACCATCGCTTCCAAAGCCTGAAACAGATTAAAGTCCCTTGGTGCGAGATCAGGATCATATGGCGGATGGTGTAGGTGCTCCCAACCAAGAGTTGCAATATATTTTGCGTTACTATCGCCGAGTGTGGTCTCGCATTGTCATCCAACAACAGAACGCCAGATTTAAGAAGCCCATGCCACTTTTTCCAATGGCCTCTTTCAATTTCGATAGGGAGTCACTATAGCTCATAACATTTGTTCTAACCTCCAAAAAGTCCACGCAAAAATAAACGTTTCTTTTGTTTGCAAAGCCCTGAATTTTTCCAGAAGAGTTTTTTGAAGCTGATCAAGTGGTATGATAAATGTCTCCATGTACTTGGTACTTATGGGGAAAATAAAACTGTCTTATCTTTAATGTCTTATTCTATGCTTTGACTTTCATACTCAACACTGACCACAGTCGACAGGGGAAACTTTATTTTCCAGCTCGCCCTCGTATTTCCTGTCTTGACTCTAAGGAAGTTCTGGAATAGGTGCTGTAGGGGTTGATCACGGTCCTTTTACCAGAACGCATCCTTGCCTTTCCCACCCCGATAAAATAATTGTTCTTTGGGCAGCAAGACATTGTGCCATTACTCTGTCAGCACATGGTTCTAACATCAAGCAATTGGCATTTATACCACTCGATAGATAGGAAACTTTGGGTCTGCAGCTCAGTGCCTGGTCGGCGTTACGCATTTGTCTGATTAGCTACACCTGAAGGAACTATTATAAACCAACTTTCCGACTTTTACCTTCGCCCTTTTTAGGCTAACGTCTAAAAGCATTATTATAGAGCAAAAATAAATTCGTTATGCGAACTTATGCGTTGTTTCAGCCGCTGCATACGGAGATGGATGAGTTCATCTTAATTTTTTCATATTTTTTATTTGTTTTACCCTCAAAATATTCTAAATATCTCGAAATTTGAGAATGTTTTTTCCCCTCAAATTACAATTTAAATAGCCAATGGTCACTACTTTCTTACGCATAACGAGTATATACTCGTCAATCACAATTGACTGGCTAGTAAAAAAATCTATCAATATTAAGGTTTCTCTTACTTAAAGACATCAGCAATGGGGTAACGTACACCCCCGCATCTCGGGGGGGTACGTTACCCCAGGGTCTTAGGGGGCCCAAAGTCTGACTGACGCCAATTAAGTATGGTTTTGCAATCCTTTGTATGATCTCGTAGTAGTGGGGCCCTAATGTTCTCCGTTACGCCTCTGGACATTAGAAACTATAGAGTTATTTTCTTTCATCTTGAATAAGAACTAAGTAAATATGTGGTATTCTTGATAGAAGACACAGCTAATATACCATTAAAGATTAATGAAAATATTTTATATATATGGAAAAAATAGCATGTTCTAAATAGTAGAGTCATTTGAAATAAAAAAAATGTCCAACTCTTCTATTATGGGAGTTTGTAGATTTAGTTATCTATCCAGTGATCACTGGATTAACGGAGAACATTAGGGCCTCCCTGCAAAGTCAGGTTTGGGGCCCCCTAGTAGCCAGCATATTCTGTGATAATTTAGTCCTTTTCTAATGAAACCTAATGGAATTATTTTCTCTTAAAATCATCATAAAATCTCAAATTCATTTAAATTGCTTGTGAAATTTTCAGTTGGTAAACTTTCGGCCTCTTGAAAACAAATTTGATTAAAATTAGTCATTCATCATAAACAAAGTGGACATCTTTCGTACGAATCTAATCGAAAAAAGTTTCTTATTAATATTTTCAACTTAGAAGTTTATTTTATTGTTTTGTGAACCACTTATTCTTAAACATGCAAACTAATATAGGGGTGACCAACCCAAGTGACCTTGCGGGCCACTTCGGAAAAACATTATAATCCCGTGGCTGCATATAAAAATATATATCTTTATCAAATTTGAACAAATTACAAACATTTATTGGAGTGAAAATTTAAAACAGAACGAAAACTGCTATTGTTTTCTTTATTTTTCATGTATACAGACATAGATAATATAATTATTTTGGAATTATCAAATAATATGTTTAATTTATTCAAATAAGATATTTGTTTCTCTTTCACTTGGTTCTTGCAAGACAATCGCAAAAGGTGATTAGGGTGATCGCAAAGGGTTATTATTATAAATAGATGTTTTAACTGTCTTGGCTACAACCATCAGGCTGACGAATGCAACAAACCAACAGCCTGTTTTCACTGTTCTGGAGAACACAAAGCGAAAGATTGTTCAAAGAGAGATGCAGTGACTTGTATAAACTGTATCCGTTTCAATCTCAAAAAAAAAAAAAACATACATAAAAAAGTGAATGTTAATCATAAGCCTTTTTCTGAGTGCTGGTCCTTGCCATATTTTTTACCGAAGAAGAATACCCAATCCAGAATTAACTATGATTAGGTCAGATAAACAAGTCCTAAAGTGTGTTCAGTTAAACCTACACAAGTCTAAATCTGCGACACAGCAACTCATTTTAAATGTGGAAACAGATAGCATTGATTGTGTTTTAGTTCAAGAGCCTCATAGCTACAGGAGTTCTCTTCCAGGTTATCCCAGTACTTATAAACTTTTTATGATCCTAATTCTGACATCATTAAGGCAGCCATTATCGTTCGCTCGCGTTATCTTTCAACTTTTCTTGGTTATAAAAATACTTATTACAATATGGTCACTTTAGAAGTTACCGCGGGCGCAACTGCGTTTATTCTTTTCTCCTATTATTTCGAACCTTCAAAAAACATTGACTCGGATCTTCACAAAATCAGCCAAGTTTTTAGTTGCAAAAATCTGAATCGACTGGTTTGGAGTATGGATTCCAATAGCAAATCTGTATTATGGTTTAGTCCCTATTCAGATGCACGTGGAGATAAGTTAAGTGAATTTATTTCCGCCAACAACTTATTTATTATCAATGAAGATTGTGGGCCTACTTTTCGTGCAACTCAGGGTACAAGCTATATTGATGTCACAGTTATTGGTTCGGATCTACTCCAGGATAATTCAAGTTGGTATCTCTCTGAAAACGAGTCCCTTTCTGATCATATGATGATAGAATTCGAGTTTTGTCTATCCACGGTCCTGCGAGATACATCAAATGTTCCTTTTGTTATATTCAATACAAAGAAAGCAAACTGGTATCGTTTCCGGAAATTTTGTTTTTCTCGTATAACTCATATATTTGATATTCTTAACGGTTGCTCTAATAGTTCTTGCCTTAATACAGTCGTTGAGGAACTTGGTTCTATTATTTATCAGGAATGGCTTGCACTCTATGCCTATTAAAAAGACTAGCAAGCATAATGTCCCTTGGTGGTCTACCGAGATTGGCTGTGCAAGGAAGAGGCTTAATGCATCTAGGCGTAGATTTCAACGTTGTAAAAATCCAATTGTTAGAGAGTTATACATAAATAAATATCTTGATTACAGAGAAAAGATTATAATCAAATGCTTATTGATGCTAAATCTGACTCTTGGAAGAAATTTATTTTGACCATTGACGCTCAAAATGTGTGGAAGAAGGTTTATACATATGGCGTTAAAAGAGAATTTATGAAAAAAATTGAAATAACTGGTTTTAAACTATCCACAGGAGAAACAACCTCCTCTTTAGATGAGACAATAAATGCTGTGCTTCAAAAATCCTTCCCTTCCGATTCAGAGGCAAATGACAATAACTTTCAGAAAGACTATCGTAAAGCCGCGCGTACTGCTTACTCATCCTTTTTTGATCCTTCCTTTTCCTGTGATGAAGTTAATACAGTTGTTTCTATGCTGAAGCTCAATAAATCATCTGGTCCGGACTCTATTTTAAATGAGATTATTAAGCAGTTACATTTAGCATTCCCTTCTTTTCTCCATAAACTTTTTAATGTTTGCCTTGATTTAGGTATTTTTCCACGGGTTTGGAAGCTTGCCCAGGTGATTCTCATCCCTAAAGTAAATGAGTTTAGAGTTCCTCATTTGGATAACCTTAGATGCATAAGAGCTTGCTTCCAACTCTTGGTAAATGCCTAGAGAAACTTTTTGTTAACAGGATTTGCTGGTATCTGCGCCATGGAGACTTTCTCTCTAGTGATCAGTATGGTTTTACCCCCCATAAGAGCACGGAAGACGCTCTTTTACGTTTGAATGAGATTATTAAGAGAGGTAAAAAGAAGCATTTACACTCAATCTTGATTTCTCTTGATATAAAAGGTGCTTTTGATAACGCATGGTGGCCTTGCATTCTGAATCTCCTTAAGAAAGCGAAAATTCCGAAAAATCTTTTTTCACTTGTTGCTGACTTTTTAAATGACAGATTAGCCAAAATGCAACTGGGTTCGACTTCTGCAATCCGTTGTCTTGAAATGGGTTGCCCTCAAGGATCTGTTTCTGGACCTATCTTTTGGAATATCATTATCAATGATCTTCTATTTAAACTTAATGATCTTGCCTGCTGTGAAACCATAGCTTTTGCTGATGACATTTTAATTTGTTTCCAAGGTAGGGATCTCGCTGCAGCTTTCCTACACGCACAGGAAACTTTGAACCTCGCTTCTGATTGGTCAAAACATTTTTAATTAGATTTTAATCCTGTTAAAACCAGAGTCGCATGGCTATTGAAAAACGAAACGTTTGCTATGATGCATTTCAGCTGCATCTCGATGGTACTCCCTTGACTATGGTAAAACAAATGAAATATTTTGGGGTTCTTCTGGATGCTAAATTTTCTTGGAAGCAGCACTTAAATTACATATCAGAGAAATGTGACAAATTGCAGCGTGGACTAAATCGCATTGCACGTAACTCGTTCGGTATAAATTTCAACGTACTTTCGCTCATTTATAAGCAAGGAATCGAACCTTTCATTATGTATGGTTCTAGAGTTTGGGGTGAGGCACTTAAAAAAAAG
Organism: Trichonephila clavata; assembly: GCA_019973975.1. Classification (NCBI taxonomy): domain Eukaryota; kingdom Metazoa; phylum Arthropoda; class Arachnida; order Araneae; family Nephilidae; genus Trichonephila; species Trichonephila clavata. The sequence goes on along the minus strand of BMAO01009219.1, from coordinate 40,414 downwards.
ATGAATTCTAAATATCTGCGACGCATACAAAGAAGGGTGCTCTTGCGGGTCATTTGCGGTAATCGTACCATAAGTTACGAGTCAGTTTTTGCTATTTCTGGATTCCCTCCAATCGACATTGCTATGCTTCATAATATTGCTTTTAGGGAAAATCTCGCTGCTTCTTCCATCTCTAATTATGATTGCACTATGTCTCCATTTTTTCTCCCTCATCCTTCAGAGAGGAATTCCATCAATATTATAAAGCACAGTGACAAAATACTGATGATTTCCCTGTTATTTGCTATACTGATGGTAGTAAAATTGCTGGCAGAGTTGGTTTCGCTTTTGTTGTGTTCAAGAGTGGTGTAGAATCCGAGTACTTTCAATTTAGAATTCGTGATGAATGCACAGTTTTTGTAGCTGAACTTTTATGTTTAAACTTCGCCATTAAATGGATTACTGAACAAAATAGTGTCTCAGACTATCTCATCTGTACAGACTCTTTCCTTCTTGGATTCTCTTAAGTGTATTTCTTCATCTAACAACATAATCGTCGAGATCCAAAAGCAACTGAAAAACCTAAAAGATAAAAACATCTCAATAGATTTTGCATTTGTTCGCGGACACACGGGTATTTTTGGAAATGAGCTGGCCGATTGGCTAGTCAAGGCTGTAACCAAGCGCAAAATTGACATTGCCGTTAATATTCCCAAGTCATTTTACAAGAAGATTATGAAGGAAAGAGAGAATGGTGAAGTCTTGGAACCAAGAATATCTTACATCAAATAATGGGAGCGTAACAAAGAAATTTTTTCCAACCATTAATGAGAGACTGTCCTGCCATCATTTTTATACCAATAACAAAATAACACAATTTCTAACTGGTCATGGCAATTTTAAAAAATACTTGAACAAATTTAATTTAGTTCCGTCATCTTCCTGTGATTGCGATATTGGTGGCGAGGAAAATGTAAGGCATGTGCTCCTTCTGTGTTCCAAGTTTGAAAGAGAACGGAATATCCTAAGACTGGCATTCAAGGGACTTAATGTGGATTGGCCTCCGAATCTTCTCTCTCTCTCTCTTCCTCAACTGGTTTCCACCAGAAGTACTTTTAAAAAGTTCAGTGAGTTTGTTATGAGTATTTGTAATTCTTCCTAACCTCAAGATAGTTTTATTTTATTAAAAAAAAAAATTCTTTATTTTTTTGTTCCTTTGTATTGTGTGCTTAACACTTCTGTGAGCCCTGTGTGATACTTTGTGGTGCACGGGGATTTTATCATTATTTTCAATAATAAAAAAAGGGTGTATTTGCGCATCGTAATTGATGTTGCAGGTTTTAGTCCGCGAAGTTTGAGCGTGGTTTATGTTTGATAAATTTCGCTTTCGAAAAAAACAATTCGCAGGTGCAAGTTGAAAAAAAAGTGCAGCATCGCGCATGTGATTCTTGTGAGGTATAGCTGCAATGCAATACTGCCCACTTCTGAGTATCTATAAAAACAGAAGTAAATAGAAACATTTATGTGTGATTTATTTGTTACAACACACTACACTACAAAACAAAAATATTGCTCAAAATAATTGTATTTTGTGAATTTACATTGAAAAAAATGTTCACATTCAATTTCGCGGACCGCAAAATTATTCAAGGGATGCGGCCCACTGGTCGCGTGTTGGCTACCCTTGATCTTGTATAAAGTACTGGGCTCTAAGCGGAAGAATAACCAGAAAACTTTTTAGAAATATTCAAATGTATAGTATTTGATACAGTGGTTATACCTTTATTCATAATTATCTAACTAAATTATCTCACTTGCATATCTTCTGATATCTCCATTAATTGTTTCAAATTGTGAGGATTATGTTCTCTATAACTAATATATAATATATATATTCTGTAACATTCACAACATGTATTTAAAGTAGAGTAAAATTTATTTAAAATATATCCGTGTTGTACATAGGAAAATTTCTAAAACAAAAGGTAAATTTTTTACTAAAAATATGGCATTATCTTTGGAAAACTCTTTTAGTAAACAATTTAAGAGGACATGGTGCAATTAATTCATAATAAAATCTTTATTTAGTAATTTTTACATTTCTTTTTCCTTTTGGCTTGTCATTTATGTAAATGTATTACTTTAAACAGTTTTTGTGTGTCGTACTACAAAAAACTTTTTAAAGAAAAATTTTAAAATTTATGAAGAGATTTTAAATAAAATGCTACTCCTTCTACAATAATTGAAGTACACACAGTAATTCTGATTTACAAATACCTCAAACTATGTATAATAATAGGTGGTGTCATGGGTTTTCTACTATCTTGAATGATACTTGTAAAAAAAAAATTTTTTTTTGAATGCTTATTGAAAGTTTCTTGAAAAATATGTAAACTCTAAATTTATAACTACTTTAAAATAAATAAGTATTGCTTTGATTCAAAAATCCATATCAACTTTTGCTACATGTACTTATGGCAATAGGTAGGAAAAATATCAAGACATGTGGCGCAATAGGAAAAAAGCCTTAGCGTTTTAAATAAAGATAAACTACCGTAAAATCCGGCTTATAACATGCACTTATGCTTTCAAGCCGCAATTTTTAGTTTTTAGGCATATTTTCCTTATAGCACGCGTCCCCATTTTTACAAAGCAACCTGAAATATACGTGCGTTATGTTTTGAAGTTGTGGCGGAATCTAAATAAGCCAGTAACAGCCTCCGGACAGGAGTGATCACTTTTGTCTAGTGGTAAGTTACGCGCTTACGAATCGGAAGGTACTGAGTTCAAACCACCGATATTGGTGACCTCGGCTGAAAAGAAAAACGCAAAATCTTCTGATGTGTCATGGCGCCATCTACCTGCAAGCAAAGTCGTCAAAACTCACTTGGCGCAGCAAAGTCGCCGGACCCACTCGGCGCAGCAAAGTCACCAGACTCACTTGGCGCAGCAAAGTCGTCAGACTCATTTGACGCAATAGTAGCAACTCCCACGCTCGCCATAACAACAAATATCTCGTTCGTTCACCTGTCTAGTGGTAAGTTACGCGCTTACGAATCGGAAGGTACCGAGTTCAAACCACCGATAAAGTAATTTATTCGAGGTATTATCCCAAGCTTTAGAACAAAATAGTATACTTCTAGAACTACACAACTCTTCAGCGGCGTAACGGAGAATATTAGGGTCCCCTGCAAACTCAGGTTTTGGGCCCCAAGTCCAAATACGTACTTAGTGTCACTCAAGCTTTGGGCCCCCTAGAGTTCCTGCCCCTTCCCCGCAATGCGGGGGTGTGCGTTACGTCACTGGAACCCTTTAAGTTCATAAGGAATGTAATTTCTTTTAAAGAAACAGTATATCGAAAAATGTGGGAATTTAATTTTCTTTATGCTCATTTTTGTTTCCTTTTAAAGCTGACATTTTTATACCAGGTGTATAACGCTCACCCATAAATTTGGATCTTATTTTCTGTGTTAAAAGTGTGCGTTATATGCCGGATTTTACGGTAGTTTTATTTTTTCTTTCCGAGATAATCAATGTAAAGTTTTTATTTGCCATTGTTATGCGAATAAAAAAAAAAATGTAAAGTTATAACTTTGGATTTCTTTATATGAAAAATAATTTTGGCTAAAAACTTTTTCTTTACATATTCATTCAACCGATTTTTGTTAATTTCTATGTAACTTCAAGCCCACAATAATTGATCTTTGTAAAATTGAAATTCGCAGGAGTGCTGGAAGGCAACCAGTGTTGGACTTTGAAAATTTTCGACTAATTTAAAGCCATGTCCGTATCTCTCGACTGCATCCCTTCTGGTAAGTCATTTCTCGTTTTCTTTTGTCGCTGATACGAATTAATCTATTCACTTGAGAACCAAAGAAGGAGATATCCTGCTAATCCGTTCTTATGCTCGATAAGAAGCGGTAGGAAACACAGAGCGTTTCAATTAGTCCGATTTTCTGGCGAGGAAATGAATCAGACTCGAGTGAGCGGGTTTCTTCACCGGTGGGGACCATCACTTCCTTCCGACCGCTCCAGATATGTTGGTAGCGGAAGTAGGGTGTGGATATTTTCTTTTTTGACTGTGCAGAGAAAAGGGAGAGTTAACAAGGCGTTGTTTATGTTTCCTCTCTGTACTGTGGAAGTATGGAAATTGTTTGCATAAAACTCATAAAATGATTTGATGAAACAATGAAACCTAAATTTCTAAATGGCTAAATCTGATTTTATATTTGCCTTTCGTACAAAATAAATTAAAGTTTTAAAAACTAAAAAAATCCGCTTTTTTTGTGAATGGAATTGAAATGTAAAAAAGATTATTTAAGAAAAACATGATCAGTGAGAAAATTAATGTCATTGAGGTAAAAGCGTGAGGCTCTTTTTTTTCTTCCATTTTTACACTCACTCTGCATTTTGGAATAGAACTAGTAAAAATTTACAACAATTGATATCGAGCACCCCACGCTTTTCCCACAATGACATTAATATTCTCATTAGTCATTTTATTCTTAAATAAAGAATTATTTTTTACTTTTCAGTTTGATTGACTAAGCGGGTTTTTTAGTTTTTCTTACTTCGATCTGCAATAAAAGCGTTTTTTTTAGAGACTATCATTTCTTTTTTTATATATATATATTAACCACGAACATTTTCGATTTAGGGTTGTAACTTAGTCTCTTAGTCACCAAATCTGGAAATGGGGAAATCGTTAATCCTGATGATCCTGATCAGGACAATGGAATAAAATTATTGTATTGTCATCGATCCTTGACAAGTGTGCTCAATTTCGAATTAATCTGACTTTTAAAGTGGGTAAAATGAGTTTAAAGATTCCGTTACGTACAGGTGAAGCTAATAAAAACGTGTTTGGCTCTGTTTAACCAGAATCCTCTATAGCACCACGAACCACCTTTAGTTACATTCCCTCATATTCATTCAAAGCTAAGGTACATAGCAAGATAAGTCTGTTAAGAGCATTTCATTTTAATTGTTTTGGAGGATTTTGTTCACTGTGCAACGGGACATATTGATCTTAATTTTTCGAACATGTTTCTCTCTTTAGAAATAAACTAATATTAAAAGGCGAAGTCTTTTTATACTGAATAATGAAGTATCGTAAAATCCGGTGTATAGCGCGCACCGGCGCGGCGCAGCGTACTATGCTCACCTATATTTTCAAGCTATATTTTTTAATTTTGAGGTATATTCGGCGTTTTACGCGCGTAAACGCAGAAACCTGAAATGTAGTGTGTAATGATCTTATGATTTAAAGCCATTTATTCGAGGTATTATCCCAAGTTCTTGAAAAAATTGTATACTTCTAGAATTACAACCTTTTAAATTCATATAAGGAATGTTACTACTTTAAATAAACACTATTTCGATATATGCACAAGTCTATATTTTTAATATTAATCTTTTTCTTTTTTTTTTCTTATTTTTAAAACTATCATTTTTATACCCGTCGTATAACGTGCACCCGTAAAGTTGGATCTTATTTTTTTGTGTTAAATGTACTCGTTATTCGCCGTATTTTACGGTATGCGTAAATCAACGTAAATCTTAAGATCATCTGTCAAGAATTTGGAATCATTGTTAGGAATCAAATTTAAATACTCATAACAAAATTTGCTGACGAAACAATATTATATGATTTGTAAAAAAAATTGTACCGTATTGTGGCGAAATAAATGATCTTTCCGATTCTGTAATTATTTTTTGTCTGAGTTTCATAGAAAAATAGATCGCTGTTTTAAAAACATCAAAACTCCAAAAAAAATTTCCCCTCGTCGTTCTTCATTTTGCGCTGCCTTGCACAGCGATAAAAAAAAATAAAAAAAAAATAGGCCCACAGGGGTAAAACAATTATGCGTTTTAAGGGCTTTAATTAATATCTTTTTAACTAATTGTAATGTCAGAATATAAATAGTCAAAACATGCATTGTCATCCAAATAAACGTGTATACAAAATTTCAGCTCAATCGGTTGAAGATATCAGCTTCAAAACTGAGTTTCAAGATTCCACCCGAACAAATTACACTACAAATTAAATAAAAGCTTGTAAAAATCAAATTAATTATTTTTCAGGTGTCCATTCCCCTTCCCGTTATAAAGAACCGATTTGTCGTTTTTGTTTTGGTATTCCGAAATATGGTGCAAAAAATAGTATTAACTTTATAATTAAAACTAGAACGTAACAAACTGCAACACAGATTTACATGGTGGGCATTGAAAGAAATCTTTGCAATCTAGAAAGTAATCGAATCAATCAGCAAACGCTACAGTTTCTTTTCATTATGTGTCATAAACACGTACAAAATTCGAATTTTAACAGTCAACTGAACAATTCTCACATCTATATTCATTACGAAAAGGAGAGATGCCGACTTTAGCAATTAAACTCTTAACACCAAACGGTTAAAATCAGAAAATAAGTAAACAGTAAGAGAAAAAGAAGAGCTATGTTAATTATTAAATCAAAGCAGACGATAATAGTATAAATAAAGGAGAATAATTTTCAATGTTAATAGGTATATTACAAAAATAATTTCAAAGAACAACTACCTAGTTTCTTTATGTATAGCACCCACTCACCCCTAAAACCCAGTGGCTGGTAAAGAACCGTTGTGGAGGTGTTGACATTTGACAGAGTACCTAATCTCCAGTTTGAGATCTATCTTTTCATTTGGGTGGTTAGCATTCGTTCTATAGTTTGCCCATTTTTTATTTTTAGAGTAATAAAATTTAAATATTGCCAGGAAAAAATAATTGGAAAAACCATTTTGTTGGGGAGAAAGTGCCGGCGAGCCGGACTTTCGACTGGGATTTTTGCGAGTGGATCGCCTGACCAATCAACCCGTTGTAGACTGTCAAATAGTGCGAGTTATCGCTGTTTCAAATTACTTTTTCTATTTCTACATAAATAAAAATTACAAAGAATTGAATTTCTGGAATGAACATAACATTTTTCCTAAAATAAGATAAAAGGATAAAATGAAGGGAGATAAAAAAAAAACGGTCCGGTTATATACCCAAAATTTTTCTGGGTAGAAATTTTTTAGAACGTTGATTTAAAGGCAACCTTTTTCTTTTACTGGTGATGCGTTCGATATTAATTTTCTGGGATTTCAAGTGAGTGATTGAGATAATATATTTTTGTTTAAAAAACACGCTTTTCCAGTTATCGAACTAGAAAGTGAAAAATAATTCTAAATTTTAGGATAAAATGATTTACGAAAAAATTGTGACTGTGGTTAACAGCGTGGGGTGCTTTGTACGACATTTTTACATTAACTCTGCATTTCGGAATAGAACTAGTAAGAAATTATCACAATTTTTATCGAGTACCCCAACCCTCTACTACAACGACATTAATCTTTTCAGTTATCATTTTATTATGTTAAGAATTATTTTTTTACTTTTCAATTAGATCAACTATAAAAGCATGTTTTTAGTTTCATTAAACTGTTATTTATTTTTCATTTTAAAATTTGATTTACAATAAAAGTGTGTTTTTTTTAGTTTTTTAAACTATCATTTTTTCATTGATGAATTAATCTTTTTGTGACATTTGTATTCACTATGAACGTTTTCGCTTTGGGTTGTAACTTAATCTTTCAGTCGCGATCTGGAATTGGTCGTCAAATCTTGAAATGGGAAATCGTTGATCCTGATCAGGACAATGGAACAAAATTATTAAATTATTGTATTGTCATCGGTCCTTGATAAGTATGCAAAATTTCGAATTAATCTGACCTTTTAAAGTGGGTAAAAATCGAGTTCAAAGATTCCGTTATACGCAGGTGAAGTAAAGAAAGCGTGTTAAAAATACTTATAAATATCGTAGGAATTAGGAAAGGGAAATGAAATCAGATAAATTCTTTTCTTCATGGAAACTTATTTGCCTTATCTGCTCGGATTTGAAGCATAAGCGGGTAAATGAATGAAAGATAGCCAACGTTTTTCCGGTATTAATGCAATCACTCATCTCTTCCAGCTCTCGGAACTCTCTTCGCGAATCATTGGCTATAAATCAGTCGTGAAAGGCATCTGATATACGAGCCGAATCCTTTAACTCCCAAAAACAACAACCAGATTTATTTAAACATGAAATATTAACCCACGAGCTGTCAAACCAATTTATACCCAGGAATGTAAAAATAAGAACAAAAAACAAGGGTTACTATTTATTATTTTATTTCAAAAGAACGCGGTTTAAATTCGGCAAGTAATGAACCGAGATTGAAATAGCAACTCCGATTTCAAGGGAAAATGACCTTGCTGATTGGTTGCGTTTCTGCTGTCAACAACTTGGGCATGCATCTGTATTTTATTTCAACCACTATTCCATTCGTTTATTATTTTCAAACGCAAACAATAAGAGCTCCAGCATTATTCTAAATTTTATTTTTTCCATAGGTCGCAATCTAATGTATTTTATTAATTTTAACTGTTTTCTTAATTTTTCTTCTCTTTAATATTTTTCCCACCAATCATGGCAAGTGTACTTAACAATGCTCAACAATAACGCAAGATAGGGGATTAAGACCTCATCTGAGATCAAGTGCCCCATCGACCATTCTACGGTTTATTATTTTCAGAGATTTATTTATATTAGTTTTAAGTGAATTATTTTACTCACAGTTATTCCAACAAACCGCAAATAGTGTGCTTGCCTCATCTTTACAATCAGCAACCTTTGTTTTGGAGTGTGCGGTGTTTTCAAATATGGCAACAGAATTGACTTACAAAACTTGTTGGAATGCTTAAAAAAAAATTTTAATTACATTTTTTATAAAAAAAATAAGAATTTTATTTAAGCTTTAAAAAAGATGAAGTTTTTTTTTTAAAAAATTTCGAAATTGGATTTGTGAGATGCATGAATGAGTACAGTGGCGCATATAAGGGTCTAGTCCTGGGCGTCCCCCCTCCCCACACACCAAAGCCCTTGATTTTTTCTCTCGATAGACTATAATCCTTTGAAAAGAACGAAAAAAAGTATATGGAATAAACAATAAATTTTATAAATTAATGCTAATTATTCATTCAATTATTAATTTTTACTGTTTTTTGTTATTGAAAATCTACGAAATCAAAAGAATATGTTGGGCGGCGTATTAGAGCATGATACGAGATTTGTGGACCCTGGACCCCTTCCCCTTTGAAAAATTCTTGTGTGCGCTACTAGTGGCGCACATAAGAATTTTTTAAGGGGGGGGGCGCTGCAGGGACGTAGCGTACACCCCGCATCGCGAGTCCCAAAGCCTATGTTATGGTTTTGGAAGCCTTTGTCAGATCCGTCTTGGGGCCCCAAAACCTAACTTTGTAGGGGACCCTAACATTCTCCTCTACGCCACTGAGTGTTCCTAACCTTTTGATCTCCGCGGACCGGTCAATGTTTGATAGTTTTACCACTGCCCGCTGAAAAGGGAAGGACGTTCATTGTTTATATTTTTTTATTTAACAATTTTATTTTCATTGTATTTTAACATGCTTTTAAAATAAAATAGTTACACCAGAAAATGAATAAAAAGTGAAAGTCGCCTCTGTATCCGAGAGAAATACACCACAGTGAATAAAATAGTATGGCGTCGTGTGAACCCTTAAAATTACTTCAATACTAGGTAGCGAGAAGGAACACATACAGCTAGTAGCCCCAAAGGCCTATTATTTATAAATTAATTAAAAAAACATTTTATTCAAGATTAATCGTTCTTTTCGTCCAATCCTTTCGCGGGAGAAAAGTTCAAATCCGGAGCAATTTTTGTAGATCTTCATACGGTTGTCTCCCGGGTACGGCTGTCCCCGCAACCCCTTTTTCTGGTGCCATCCAAGCTCACTCACTCGAGCGATTGCATCGCAGACTCCATCACTCCGACTCTAAGAGGTTATTGCACTTCCTTTCTCTTGATTCTTGTGGTGCGGCCGCCTCCGCAACATGTATTACGTGTCTTCGAAGAGGGGGGAGGAGCTGATGCAGAAGATTGAAGAACCCCACAACTTCCGGGCTGACCCTTTAACTCCCTGGTTGGGCCTCTTTCTTGCCCCCAATCAACTAATTGGCGAGAGTAGTAGATTTGGTCACTGCACTCCTCGTCTTTCTCCCAATTCCATTGGTTCTTTGAGACAATAGGCCGGCGCGACTGAGATCAAATCCGTCGCCGTACCTAGTGTACCATTTGGAGGGTCTATCAATCGACCTGTCGCTTTGACACTGTTGCTACCCTCCAGGATATGTTCTTATCACAACGGGCCCCTACATTCTTTTGCATTCAAATAATTCCCTGGCCACATTTGGGGGGGGGGAAGCGAAGGAATGAAATAATAGAAACTGTGCACACGAGTACCCTCTCTTTAGATCGTTGATATTAAAATCGTCCGAGTGTCGGAGGAGGAACAGGTGTGGCAACATCAAAGCCATTTTCAGCATTGGTTCACATCTGTTTTGCCCCAGGCATGAGAGAAGAATACAATGTCCCATCTGGATATTTTGCTCTCCCCGTACACCAAAATTGACAAGTATAGTCGGGAAGTGTTCGTCTAATGAGCCGACGCTACGATGGAAATAATTTAATGTTTCTAGGGCGACAAGGTGCCATTTGATCCACTGACCTGTACCATTCCGCGGCCCGGGGGTTAAACCACTGCCTTATGTGGTTGTGGTGGGAAAGTTTTAAACTGTTGGATTAAATCTCTGAATGTCCTTCCTTATCATTTGACCAAGGTTTAAAATTGAGATTCCTCACCAGAGAGAGTTGCCACGTAGTTTCGAAGCGTGACGTCAACAAACAGTCAATTTACTTGTTAACATTCATTTCTGCGTGTAATCTGTCATTCTGTTCCAAGCAACACAATCCGTCACATTCTGGCCAGTTTCAATCAGTATTCGTGGCACGTGGCATACTTGATAAATTTAAGAGGTAACTAACTCTTTCCAATATCAACAACTTACACTTCAGAAGTGTCAAGCCGCCTTGAAGAACGTTTTACAAAAACGCGTAACGGCGCCTGTTTTAATGGGTGGAAACCGCAATCCCATCTTTTCCGTTTGTTTAAAAATAAATCCCTTCCCCGAAAACCTCATTGTTGAACCAACCATCGAGTTGCTCAACCGTATAGGAAAAAAAAAGTAAATCTCCTCGCCCCCTCATCACAAACGTGTACTTAAAAAAAAATCCGTCGCTTCTCAAGCATAGAAAGAAACTGTCTAATTAGTGTCGAGGTCTGGCTGCGCCTGGTAACAGCCTAGCGGTGATTAGTCATTTGAGATCTGGTGCCAAGAGGTTAATTTTGCAGCTAATGAAAGAAAAGAGACGAGTCTTAATTTAATTTGCGAAGCAAGACTTTTCTTGGCACATTGAAAACTTGGTAATTTTTTTTAATTGTCTGCTGGTGATATTTCATTTCCAGTGCCATCCCTCTCGGGAAATCCGATTTGTCACGACGATCAGAAGAATCCTCTGGGAATGGCCTTCTTTTGCAAGCCTTCCGGGTAGGGCTTGTTAAAATTTTAAAAAGTATTGGAGGTAAAAACGCTAATGACGATTTCGGATTAATAAATGATGTCGTACTGTGTGCCTGAATAACATAATGCAATTTGCGTAAATGATACCGATTAATTAGTTTTAAATTCAACAGCTTCGATGACTAATTAATTTTGACATTCGCTACCAAGCTTTCGAGGCCGCATTCTCTATTCCCACCATTCTCCCCCCCCCCCCGGAAACATGAATCCCTTGGAATGCGAGTTCCAATCGATCAGCGGAATGTGACATTTACTATATTAGAAAAAAAAGTACACGCAAGTCTTATGCAAGCTGCAATATCCGTAAGCATAAAGCTCTGCAGAGAATTTTTTTTAATATCTTGCTGTACGTTTTCTATAATGATGCACTGCATTCTATTTAACATCTTTGTAATTAATCTGGAAACCTTCTAGGGGGCAGGAGTACTCAACCTTTTTTCTGCCGGGCCGCATACATATGTTAGCTACTTCGCGCGGGCCGCAACATGAGGATTAATGGAGGGGTGGGGAGAAATGCTTTAAGCACAAGATAATATAGAAACTTTAAAATGTGGAAAATTGATCAAAATATATAAAAACACCTATTTTGCTTTTTTAAAATTATTTTTTATATTTTTTTCTTTGAATTTTTCTAAATTGCAAGCATTTAAGGATCACTCCTTCACAATTTCATCTGTACAAGGTTTCATATGATTACCAATGATCCAACAAATTTCATAGGGTGCCTTTGTTACCGCTGTGACAATACCACTGACAAAACACTTTGTTTGTTGTAGTATAGATTATTCAAGAAAGCCTATTATCACCTCTTGAAAGAGATCTTCCAGTAAAAGTGTCATTGAATGATTCTTGTTTATTGGTATTTTTTTTTTAAATACAACATTTTCGTGACAAATCAAACAATTACCGAACCATGCTTGTTTTTCACTACAAAATAGTCAATTTTCCAAACGTCTTGAAACGATCTATTTTCTTCGAATGTTTTTCGCTTGCAAGACATGAAAGATAGTTAAAAGTTAGTTCCACTCATAAAACGGCCGCTACTTCACTGTTGCCTATTATCACTAATCAGAAAAAAAATATCTATTCGCACCCATACGACATCGACAACCAAAAGAAAAATTGATATATTTGATTTTTTTTACAAAGAATTTACCATTAAATTTTCATACGTAAATGAATTTCTCAGAACAATGGGCCAAGACCGGTCTGCATAAAAAGACCTGGTGGGCCGCATGCGGCTGTTCGCTGCGGTTGAGTATCGCTGTTCTAGGGAATCGCTCAATTTTAACAAACGGAGCAGTCAGGGTCCTTAAAGTTCTCTCGTTATCATGGTGTTCAGTTCAGGAGTGAGTGTTTCTTCATGTCGCTTTCTGCAAAGCAAACACGCGGGGTGTTGGCGATGGACCTCGTAAGGGCTCAGTTCATGACGGTCACATGATAAAGACAAACCCATGTTCTCTCTTGAATTCCAAACCGACATCAAACTAATTGTACTTTTTGTTCTATTTGTAAAACTTGGGTAAAATTTCAAATTTTATAATTGGATTAAAATGTTCAGGAATAAAAAGAGATTTTAAAATTTAAAAAAAAAAATCTTATTTTATGCATGTATTTTAAAATTAAATTTCATTTTGTCTACTATGTGTGCATTATTGTTGTTCACAAATTTGTATTTTTAAAGAGAAAGTTTCTGATAAAAATCAAAAGTAGGCTACAACGAAACGCATGAACTGATTAGCTGGAAACAAATGACGTCACATGAGATTTTGAACTGATTGGTTGAAAACACGTTCATTACGTAAGTTATCACTCGTCATTATCATGTGACTATGACGTCACATGAATTGAGCCCATTTTGAACCACAGTCAATTGCCGAAGATGATATCTGACCTGATACTTCCTCTCGTTCCACACCACGGCAACAGGAAGACCTTGAGCCTCGACAGCCCCTCTACATGGCGGGTCTTCAGTAGCACTAACTCAAACTCCTGACGCACCGGCACTCACTGTGTAATGAAGTTGATGCACATTAAATTGTCAAGTATCAATGTCCTCCAATTTGTAGTGTGGTTGTAGAGGAAGCGCCAGCTCAGATGTCGTCCTCATCACTTGACCGTAGTTCAAAATTACAAGGTTTGTCGCTTCTGTCCCTCTTGTTGCTTCATAGTGCGACGTTATTTTAGCTCTCACTTACCCATGACACGCCGGCCACGAGTTCGTGACCTTGACTCTTAGGCTACCGTAGCCACCTTCAATTCGGAAGAATCTGTTGGCTTGGTGAGTGAGTGAGGGAATATTAACGTCGCACTGTTCAGCTGCACGAGGGCTTATGGCGACGGATCTCGCAATTTTGAACCATGGTCAAGTGACGAGGACGACATCTGAGCTGGCATCCCCTCTCCTAAGTACCACACCAACGGGAGGACGCTTGAGCTCTCGACAGATTTTTCGTTAATCGCCCCTACACGGCAGGTCTTCAGTGGTACTGGGCTCGAACTCATGACACGCCAGCCACGAGTTCGATACCTTGACCACTTGGCTACCGCGGCCATCTGTTGGCTCGGTTTTCAATTTGGGAGAGTATTGGCATGATGTTGAAAATTTTGAGGTCCTTCGCCAGTAGTTGCTCCCAAGTGTGAAGATAAAAACATACTCAACCAGTCAACAAAAGATTTTTCTAAAAAATGTATAAATTGGGTATGGACATCCAAAGCCGATCAATAAATTTCCGTTAAATATTCCAATAATATGACGCCTGTCCCCTCCCCCCGTCAAAATACTTTTGAAGGAATAGTTGGAATTTATCTATGATAAAGCATAACAAGGGTATGAGGAGAAAATGATTTGGGGGAAAATCCAATTCTATAACTTGTCAAATATAAACTACAGAAAAAAAGACTAAATTTAAAAAAAACCGCCGAGTGTGGGAGAAAATTAATTGAAGTTCTGGCAAAAATCGAAATATTTTTTTCAGCTTAAATTATAACAAAATATGAGAGGTTTTTTTGCGTCTAATGCTAATGAATTTTCATCGAAATTTTGTTAGTCATTTTACTGTCATATTTCAGACCACCGTATGTTTCCTTCTGAACACAAACTTCCTGTTTTTAGGTGGTCTACCTTTTTCCTCAAGTACAGCCGAAATGTTCCTTTTCTGAAAAAGAAGGCTTCTGTTACGATTTCAAAAAAGAGGCACCAAAGATCAAAAAAATCCGACGTTAGTACCGCGGTGATGATGAAAGGCATGCACAATACATCTTTCACGCACATGCAAGTCGGTTAGACGCTTGCCAGCTAATTTTAGTATAAATAAAATGAAAGAAAAAAATGAAGCTATAAAATATATATATTCTAGGGTTCTCTCACCGTAACAATATTCTTTTTTGAAATTATTTTAAGTACACTTGAACAAATTAGATTTTCAAAAGATAATGTATGATAAAATGAGCTATTTCCGCGGATTTTATAAAACGCTAAAAAATATATATATTAGTATTCAAGAAAAAAAAATTGAGGTAATTTTTTATTTTTATTTTGAAGTGAAAACTTCTTTAGCGACGTTGGGCACTTTTTGGTTGGGGAAAATCTTATGGGTTCGCGTCATGGACATGCTCTGACTGGCGCACGCGCAGTGTGCTGTTCGCCTTAGACACTTTTTGGATGGGTGAAATCTCGTGTGTTCGCGTCACCGACATGCTTAATAGCAGTTAATCTGTAGCTATACAGCTGACGTATAGTGCTGTGTATATCTTATTAGTGAAACTGAATGGGATTTACTGAAAACTTCAATGTGTATATACTGTGCATTGTTGAAATAGTGTTTTTGTTTGATTATTATTTGAATTGTTTGATTGAAGAATCATTGTGCAGTACAATAGTGAGAACTAAATAAATATCCTTATTATTTCAAAATAAAAAATAAATAACAGAAAATTATTTTAAATTTCGTATTTATTTTGGCGTTTGAAAATTTTGTATTATTTATTTTCTAATATTTAACCTCTGCAAATCATCATGCAATCCGGATTTAGCATTTCACAATGGCTTAGACGTTTTCTTACTACCATGGTAAAACAGACTTCTAGTTGTTCAATAATATTTTTATCGTGGATTTTGAAATTAAAAATTTTATAAATCTATTAATAATTCAAGATTAATGTGTTGTTTAAAATATGGTTAAAAATGGAAAATACTACAAAATATAAAACGACGATCGATGCGGTTTTTACGCGATACTTAGATCAATTTGAATCATACATTTTCCTTTCTTACTTTAGTTACCATAAGCCTATTGTATCTTTTTTAGAACAAAATAAAATAATTGAAAGTACAAAAAGTCTAAGTATTGTTGAATGATGCATTAATATTAAGTATACTAAGTATTAATGATGACAATGCTTCAAGCAATTAAAATAATGTTAAAAATCAAGTACATTGAAATTTAAGTAAATACAAATACTATCCATAAATAATATGATTGTATATTAATTGTTATTTCAATTGAATTGTATTTATTTTTTGTCATGATCTTGTACAGCCCGTAATATATTTGAATAATAAAAAACCATATAAACATGCATATAATTGTTGCTCGGAGTGTCAATACATGTGAAAACCAGATTGATGTTGATAATTTTAATTAAAACATTATGAAATTTCAAATTTTAATTCTAAAAGCTCTAAGTTTTCACTTCTATTGGCAGTCTTTATAACTGCCTTTTTTTTTTTTGAAAATTAGTCTATTGTCCAATGCATTGCTACTTTTAAAATAAAACAGGGATGTGAATATTTTTTGAAGCTTTCTCGACGATATTTGAAAATCCGCGTAACTCCGAATTTGCGTAAGTCGAGGTATTACTGAATGCGGCATGTGTTAATTCATTAAAAAAAATTATTACAGGATTTCACGAGTAAAAAAATTGTATCACATTGGATGGAGCGGAATTTAGATTGAAGCAGTCTCTGCCTGAAGCAGTTTAGTAAAATGAGGAGGGCAGTTGGACCCCTGGACACTTTCGTCCCTTTGATTTATGCTTCCTGTGTGTTGACACTTCCCTGAATGCACTATCAGTTGAGGCATTGCCGGGAGCTTCTACCCATTTCTCAACTGTTCTGGAAAAAGCTGACCACTTGCAAAAAGATGGAGAATTCGCCGACGGAATGGAGACATCTCTTCCGGACTTCATTAGAGTCCTGAAACCAGAGACGGGGGGGGGGGGGGATGGGTAGAGAATCCTTCTGAAGGACTTCACTCCTAAGGTCGCTAAACTATTTATCTTAAAAACTGCGGGAGGTAGCCTTCCCCCCATGGAAGACTGCCTGCCTGTTATTCAAGTACTTTTTATCTGTCCTCTTAACAAATTGGATTCGTAACACCATGTGCTAGTTGAGTTTGTAAACTCTCTGGAGAAAGGAAGATAGCTTGGTAGTTTTGACGAATTAATCTTCAAAATAACTATGATAAAACGATGCACGTTTCGTAATAAAGAACGTGTGAGTAATTATATCTATGTTACCGTCGAAAAACTCGAAAGTCGTTAATGTGCAGATTAACTGATTGTTGCGCTTCAGCGGTAACATGTATATTTTAATGAATAAAAAGAATTATAGATACAGTATTTTAAATATTTTAGTGTAGTATCCTGCGCCCATTCCAAAATAAGATATGTATTACAGATTTGCAATATCACTTGAAACATCTTGGCAGCCTTCACCAAATCTCATGGAAATGGATCCACAAACTGGGAATGCATCTCAAAATAGAGAAGGAAAAAAAAAATCACTAATTTTGTTCGGTTAAAATATGTATATCCATTTCGCATATCGTATCTTTGAAATAGTTTTTCAGTGAAAATAGTTTAACACGAAATTGAGGGGACTGAAATACTTTTACGTGTTAAAAGATCTACGTATTTAACAAAAGTTTATTAGAGTACATTTTAACATAGATATGAGTAGATGAATATTATTAAATAAACCGTTCAAACATTTACGTAAGTTGCTATTTTTTTAAAATTTATTGTTGATAAAGTTGAGTTAGCAATATCAACATTTTTACAGATTTCCGTTTTGGTCATCAGTTATTGATCAACAGCCTCAAGAAACTCCATCTTCATTTTAAACGACCTAGTAGTTTGTTTTCCTTCTGAGCTCTTTGCCACTGTGCTCGCACAAAAAAATTCTTATCAAATAGAAAAAAGCGTGGAAAAACTCACCGATTTTTACTCACGCTACGATCTACTCATCACCGAATTTCAAAGTCAACTGATGAGAGATTAGATGTTTTTGTGTGGCGTTTGTAGTGATGGAGAGTAAAAGTAGTTTACATAAATAAAATTGGCTCATGTCGCTGGCTATTCCGAGCCAAGTTAGCCTCCTTTCTACGAAACATGTGAAACTACCTGTTTCATTTCACACCCCTCTTAAATCTCGACAGCTGGGCTGGTGTTTTCCGTATTTTGTTCATTCTAAGAAAGGAAATCTTTTCGTGTTGAGCCATTTTCATTTCATGTTAAGAGAAAAAAAATGCAGGAAAATACACATTAGTTTGTCAAGGTCATTGTATTATTTCGTGTTAACCGATATTTCGTCTCAAGCGTTTTCTCGTTAAACGTATTTCTCTGTATATGCGTCATTTCTTCACTTTAACATACAAAACTAAATGAAAATACGGCATTACAGTAAGAATTTTATGCAAGAAAAAAATGAATAAATACAAAAATAATTAGTGTAGTAAATTTTATGCTACTCTCTGCTTAAGAGAATGGAGTCAAAATGTAATATATTATTTATTTGAGCATTTTTCAATTTGAAAATAGGGGCCGAGTATGTATCTTATTTAACATTTATTTATGACGGCCATATGTGTACCCAAAATAGTTTGTTTGGCCATCGAACTCGAGGTCTACATTTTCGATACATGTTAAATTTGTTGAGGCTCCAAGTCACCACGCTGGCGTGATGTAGAAGTTTGGAAAATGAGGTACCAGTTCAAATGTCGCTTGATCCAGATTCAAAATTTTGTGGTCCCTCCCCTACAGTCATCGTGTTCCTTCAAAGCGTTACGTTAATAAAAAATCAAATCAAGTAGTTGATTATACTCTTGAAAATTTTTCTTGTTTATTGTATTACTTATGTATTCTTTCAACTCATTAATTCCAATTTTTATTACTCATCAGAGTATTAAAGCTCCAAATCACTTTTTTTTTCTTTTTGGCATCTTATGGGATCTATTTTGTAATAAAAATCAAAAGCTAAATCTTGTAAAAATAGTGTATTAAATCGGAAATGAAAAACCTTAACCTTATAAAAAAAGTTTGGAATAGAAATTATCAAACAATTTCTGTGTTATTCGTTTGTCTAGTGCAGCGATTCTCATCCATTGTGTCGCGGCATTTTTGTGTGCCGCCAAATTCTTGAAGTGTGCCGCCAAATTAATTATAATCTGAGGGGAAAAAAATAAAATCTGGAACCGAATTCTTCATTTGTTAAAAATAAATGAAGGGTATCCGTGAATATTTACCTTGTCTTTTCGTGGATAGATGGATTTAAAAAAATTTGAGTTTGTAATCCATATGTGGTAACGGATACATCTGTGGGCGATACGATTTAACTTTGAATGAAAAGGAAAAACTAATTTCGCTCTGTAATAATCGAGATTTAATTTTAAAATTTTCGGAAAAGTAAATTTTTTGGATTAAAAGTAGAGGCGATTATCTAATAATAGCCAAAAAAAATCTTTAAAAGTATTATTATATTTTTCTGCGTCTAATTTGCGTGAATTCAAATTTTCAGCATTAGCCAGTGGCGCACACAAAAAGGGGGTCCGGACACCCCCCCCCAAAGCCCTTGAGTTTTTTTCGATTGATGATAATCTCTCTATATATATATAACGTAAAATTTAGTTAAGTAATTGTAATTAACAATTTATTTTATTAATTAATGCTAATTATTAATTCAATAACAAATTTTTTACTGATTTTTGTTAACAAAATCAGAAGAATCAATTGGTGTTCTCTTGAGGTATGATACGAGTTGGGGGACTTTCC
The DNA here is from genome assembly GCA_019973975.1 of Trichonephila clavata. Classification (NCBI taxonomy): domain Eukaryota; kingdom Metazoa; phylum Arthropoda; class Arachnida; order Araneae; family Nephilidae; genus Trichonephila; species Trichonephila clavata. The sequence continues at coordinate 20,862 of BMAO01009219.1, read as the reverse complement.
ACCATGGACTCTCCCTTTGAAAATTTTGTGTGCGCTACTTGCATTAGCATATATAAAAATGAAAATAATAATAATCAAAAATTTTTAATGTAGATGACGAAATGAGAATGGCATTATCATTTTTGCGACCCAACATAAAAGAAATTATCAAAAATCTTCAAGCTCAAGTTTAACATTAAAAGTAATTTTATAATTAATTTGAAACAAATTATTCAATAAACATTTTGTTGTCTTAGTCGTACATACCATTTTATTTACATTGAAAATTAGCATCATAAACTATTTTACATAATGTATTACAGATAAGTAAAATTCTTTTAAACTTATTTCACTCTAAATGTGCCGCCAAATTTTAAAATACTTAAGAATGTATCGTAACAAAAAAAAAAAGTTGAGATCCTTAAATTCTCTCCCTAGCATATTGTTAATCAATCAAATCGATCTATTTAAGTGGCATTTTTGAAGTCATTGTTCAAAGTTTCCTTCGGATGTTCTTTAAAGAGAAGTTTTCCATGCAAGAAAAGTTAAATAATTTTGTGAACGGATAAATATCAAATGGCAGTTTTTTGAAGCAGCTTGTAAAGCCTCCTTGAATTAAATATTTCATTTCAAAATAATGTAATTCAGGAAGGCAAATAATTTTTACTAACTGTTAATTTTTATGTATAATGTATGGAAAAAAAAGAGCACCGGAAATTGAAAAACACGTCTTCCTTCTATAATTTCGTAAACAAGATCAAAACGTTAATTAAATTAGCTTCAAAATGTGACTCTCAATTAGTACACATTTCCAGTAGCGTATAATGTTAATTATGTATCTCGAAAGTAATTTTAATTAAGTACTAGTGAAATACAAATGAGAAAAAACTAAGTTTTTATCAAAAATATCATCTATTAAAAGATTTCTTTCATTCAATTCAAGAAGTAATGTAATGGAACCCTGAGGCTCTAAGTGTTCTTTCACCCCTTTTTAAAATCATATTTTTCTATACGAATGAAAATGCTATGTAATTGAAATGATTTTACTTTGATTCGATATCAGGCAGACAGTAACAACTAAATTATGTTTTACGCATTATACGATTGCAGCGAAAATCGCTTAACACGAAACTGAAAGGACTGAAGTATTTTTTCGTATTTAAATAATTTCGTGTTAACGAATATAGCACAAAAAAAAAAAAAAAAAAAAAAATCAGAAAAATAAGTTTATTTTATTTACATAGATAAGTATGCAAGCACGTATTTAATAAAAATCAATAAAACAATAACATTCACAAAAACTTTAAAGAAATTTAACACAAAATTTTAAAATTTATGAAAATCAAAACATTTATTGAATTTTTGGAAAATGATCTGATATTTTTTTTCGTGTTGTCCTTTTTAACACGCTTTTGTTTCACTTGCATGTAACGGAATCTTGGAACTCGATTTTCACCTACTTAAAAAGGTCACATTATTTCGAAATTTTGCACACTTGTCAAGGCCCGATGACAATACAATAATTTCATAATTCTGTTCTATTGTCCTCATCAGGATCGTCAGGAATAACGATAATCAGATTTGGCAACTATTCCATATACCATTTTCAGATTTGGCAACTTATTGCACACACAATTTTCAGATTTGGCGACTAATTCCATATAACATTTCCAGATTTGGCGACTAATTCCAGATTTAGCGACTAAAAAAGAAAAAGGTGTAACCCTACAGCGAGTGTTTTTAATTAATACACTTGTGGTTTATAAAAATAAAACAAAAAAAAAGTGTTCTGTATGTGATAAAGTGGAGAGTGGGTGTGTGTTATCAATTTCTAACAAAAATATAAACATCTTTCAGAAAATGAAAATAAAAAAATAGGCCCCTGATTTGAAAAAAATAATTTATGTTCTAACTGTTAAATATTTTTTTATTTTTATAAAGTAATATGTTTAGAAGTGATAATACGAATTAACATTATAGCAATACGTTTAAAAGGTGAGAATACGATTGACACTTAATATTACCATGTTTTTATTAACTCGCTTTCTTTAATGTCTGTCCGGATGGAATTTTATAATTGATTAAACTGTGCGACTTTCCGATGAGTTACAGATTTGAAATTTGGACCATATCTCAGAAGTGGATGACAATGCGTGAAAAATGAAGGGGAAAAAAACGAAACGGAGGAATTTTATACTTTTTAGTCCGTTTTTAAACATGTGGTACAGTAAATTTTTTTTTATTCGAACTTTTTTCTTTTTGCCACACATTTTATTTGTTTCACCTGTTCTTTTGAGACGGAATCTAGTATAACGATACGGAACTCACCCGAAGCCCCGTAAACAGAGAGAATAAATACACTCCAGACCCTGTAATTAAAATCCATTGAAGAGCAAGACTTATTCCAGCAGCCACGTAATTCTGGCTTCAAATATCAAACTCAAGGATGAATTCAACAATGAAAAAATGACAGTTTAAAAAAACTAAAAAACATTCTTTTATTGTAGATCGAACTAAAAAATGAAAAATAAATTATAATTTTAAAAAACTAAAGAACACGCAATTGTAACCGCGCTCAATTAGAATGTACCACCAATTAAAATTATTTGAGCTTGCCGCCGGAGTTATTTTTGAGTATCGGTTATAAAGTTAGAAACTATAACAATTGATATATTTATAGAACATCCCACGCTTTTACCACAATGACATTAATTTTCTCGTTCATTTTATTCTTATATTAAGAGTTATTTTTTACTTTTTAGTTCGATTCATTATAAAAGCGTGTTCTTTAATTTTTTAAAATTATAATTTATTAGCAGCAAATTGTGCGATGTCGACCATTTTGTTATTCGTTTCACCATTGGAATGTGTGTCTAATGAACCGCACATACTTTTCATAATGTTCCTCATTTGGGATGATGTGGAACTAGAATTGCATTATTCAATATATTTTCGTCATTGGAATTGGCATCAATCATATTTTTTTTAGCTTTAAACTTACTCCAAAATGTCTGTCTGCCATAATTGGGTCTGTACACACATTGTCATCTACTGCAACGAATTTTTGTGATGATACAATAGAACAAAACAATAATACAAAAACTTTCTCAAACATTTCATTAAGTGTCTGGTGTTTTCCGTATTTTGTTCATTCCCAGATGGAAAATCTTTTCGTGTTAAGATAAAAAAAAAAGAATTGATGAAAATACACTGTAGTTTGTGGGGGACCGTTGTATTACTTCGTGTTAACCATTATTTCGTCTTATGCGTTTTCGCGTTAACGTATTCTACTGTATTTCAAGACTTCATTCATTCTGATCGGGATCCTTTACTTTTGTAGGAGAAAAGACTGACGATGTGTGTGTGAGAGAGATCGTTCCTGTTTGTGCACCTTGAAGGCCATTTCGTAAAGATTCTTTTGACTCTTTTAGCCATAAAATGTTTCAAGGTGTTTTGTGTTTAAACACGCGAAACATTTCAAGGCCCACGGGGCCTTTTATTGAGACTAAGTTAAGTGTTTTTGGGTGGAAAAAGTAAAGCGACCGAAAGTTTTAGTATGTTTTTGTAACTCTTGCTTTTTTTTCTGAACCATATTTTATAACATAGAAAGAAAAAAGTTCTTATATAAAAAGATTACTGATTAAAGTCGGTTTCATCGTTTTTTTCCCTGTCATACCCTTGTATTTGCCAAGTAAAGGGATTTAAAAAACATTCTCTATTCAGATATAATTTTTTTCTTGTTTTTATGCCTTATCAGTTGCAAAGCATCACCTATTAAGCCAATTTTTTCCCAGTTATAAATTGTTTTTACCATTTTTGAACTTTGATTCTCCGTAAATGTATACTTTTTGCTTTGTAGAAAGCTTTGTTTTTTTTTACTTTTAATAATTTGCTTTTGTTTTTCACATTATGGGGGGGGGGAGCAATTTCTTAAAATAATTATATAAAAATACCTTAATTTTGAGGATTCTCCATAAAAATTAACAAACGATGAAATAACTTGTAATCAAAAAGCGAAAATAATAAATATTTACGCAGTTGCTGCTATTACTCAAACACTTATCTTTTGCATGGGGGGTTGAATGAATGAGGGTTTACTAACGTCGCACTTAAAGCAATATGAGGCTATTAGTAATTTTGAACCTCAAGCCAAGTGACGAGGATAACACCTAAGTTGTGGCAACCCCTTCTCCTAACTTCGACAACACATCAACGGGAGAACTTTGAGACTCGATATATTTAGCTTGCTTTAACTTCTCTACACAGCTGGTCTTCAGTGGTATCACGAATCGAATCCAAGACAAGACACTGCCATTGGGAGTTTGAGACCATGACCACTAGGCCACTGCGCTCACAGAGGGGGGGGGGCGATAGAGGAAATTCATCATTTTTTTTTCTAGCCAAATGAAATGTTTGATCCTTTTTGATACTTAATCTATTTTCTACCACTATTTTATATATAAACTTTATATGTACCGTCAAATCCGATGAAATGGATGAAGACGAGAACGACAACAACAACAAACGAAAGCAGCAAGGGTCCATCAAATGCTGACGCGTTTTTTGCATTAGAGACAGCTATGGAGTGGTTCGAACAACAATCAGAGAGCTGTTTTACTCAACTAGTGCTGCTCAAGAGTATCGGAGACCTTGCGGCAAAAACACGGTGTACAATGGTGCAGCGAAAAATAGGTGATTATTTTCCACAATATAGGTAGCCGATATTTCTGGTTAAATTATCCTTAACTTTCCTCTATTTAGAAAAGTTGCCCCTTCTGATTTAATATTTTCCCAAACACATCTGTAATATATGAATGCTATAGATTTTTCATAGCATTTCGATTCATATGAAACCTTTATCTTTTTATCCTTACACAATTAAAAGATTTATGTCTAGTGTTGCCAAAAAAGCATTTCCATCATTTCAAATTCCATTTTTTAAAAGAATTTTCAGATTTTTTTTTTTGTGTTTATCAGTTTTTCCACTGGTCGCGCTCAATTAGAAATTCAAATTGCATGCTGTGGAGATGGACGACGTGCGACGTTCAAATGGTTTGCGCGTTTTATATAGCGGTGCGAAATAACAGTGTCTAATATTTCACTTATAGCACATTAAAACGAATTTATCTCTTCATAAATTTTAGTACTCCTACCTAGCATTTGTCTTTATACCTCTAACAATCCTATATCACAATGTGGAGTGCCACACAAGCTCACCACTAAATTATCCATAGCAATAGAATCTAAAGCATGTGTCACGTATCGCGTGCGATATGGGCATTTAAATTCGCGCCACCATAATATAAGAGGTATTCGTTAGTTGGTTGGCACGAATATTATTGGTCCCAAACGTATTTAGTATCTATCTGCAAGCCAAATTAGAAATGCTGGACCTTCTCTTTTGACTATCATATTATGCGAAGAGTCATGTTGCAAGGCGCAAACCGAGACGACCTTGTGCATGGGACAATGCACGATCTGAAACAAAAGAAATTTGATGTCTTTCTTTGTGAAATGTTTTTTTCTTTGAGAGACTAGTTCTTTTTTGTTTTGTTTTAGAGTAAAGTAAAAAGTGTTTTATGTGCAAAACCCACCCATCTCATCTAGCCTCGTCGTCTAGTGTAACAAATGGGAAAATGGTGAGTGCGTGTTTTTTCAACACGCAAATCCATCTTCAGGTTTTAAAAAAAAATGAAGCTAACAAAAAAAAGTGAAAATTCTTGAATTTCGAACATCGCTTCTGATTACGGGGTTTTAGTGTCCCTTTACAGTTAAGAAGTCCAAATCTTAGAATTTGGTAAAATTTTTGGATGTTTAATATAATTTTATTTAAAAAATTACTAGTATAACATGTATCACATATAACATATAGAACTAGAAGTCGTTTTTTAATTTTTCAGAAAAACCATTCTCGTATCATTTCTCAACACACCGCCAAACATATTCTTTTGATTTTGTCGATTAGAAAAATAAAAAACAGTAAAAGATAAAGTATTGAATGAAAAATTAGCATTAATTAATAAAATAAACTGTGAATAGAAAATACTATTATTCGCAAAAATATAGTTTTGGGAACAACTCCCTTATATTTTATAAAGAGTTTTGTCTTATGTGATATTGTAAATTCCTGTAACTTTTTTTTCAAGTTATAGCACATTTAAATCAAAGACAAATTAGAAAACTAATTATTCCAATTTGAAACTGGTAAAATAAAACAGAAATGTGATTTTTTGATCGAAAATGAAATTTTCTAGCGTAATTGGATGATTTAATGTGCTAAGAAAGAAATTATTTTTTAAACATATTAACTATTTTTCTGAATAAGCTAATTTAATTTTATTTAAAATAAACAAAAATTTTGTTGAAGTGTTTACATTCATGTACAAGTATACATGAATCTAGAAGTCTACAAAATCCTTCAAGAAGATGTTTCTTTTGTGAACACAAAAATAGCAGGAATGGAGCTCATTTTTAGCTGGCGACGATTCATAAATGGTTGGTATTGAAATCATTCCTTTCTTTAAAGGGGTCAGAACATCATAAACCAGGGGTCGGCAACCTATGGTACGTGTGCCACAAGTGGCACGAATACAATTCTCAGTGGCACTTTGCACTACTCTACAAATTTGTTAGTTTTTGAGTGGATTTAATTTGATAAATTTGGAATGGGGAACCTTATTTGACAAACACCTTCAGAAACATGGACGTTTATGGAATTACGAAATAAACTGGAAGATAATTAAAGATAAATTTAGAGCTATTTTGTAAATTATTGAATATCATTGTGCTGGAAAGATTTAATGGTTTGAAGAGAGAAAATATTGTGTGCATGTACTCTGCTACGGCTCAATATACCTAAGTAAAAATTATTCCCTCATATGAAAAATATTTTGAGTCCACAAAAAGAAATTGTTTCAACAACTGAATGCTCAGAATCGTGTCAAATTGTAAGTCAAATTATACCCCTGATTTTGCGATATGAAAGCAAAGCGGTGCAAAATTCAATCTTATGCTGTTTTTTTTTACCGAAAATCTTTAAAAGATGCAAAATTAATAAAATATAAAACTGTAAATGTATATTATTGATCTCTATTCTGGAATTTTGCATGCATTATCACGTGAAACGAATTGCTTAAAAATAGACCAACCGTGTAGCTTGCGGAATCCTATTGGTAGATTGGCTTAGCACGCCACAGCTAAAAGGTTGTCGATCCCTGATATAAACAGTGAGGAGATGGCTCAAAATCCTCACCCTTCATCAATCTTATCCATGTTTTCAAAACACTCGGATTTTTTACTGGATATTAAAAAATGAATTTTTTCCTGCAATTATCGTTTTTATTACTGATCGTGCATCCATATGCAGCAAAATACCACATTTTAGAAAGGTAGAATGTAAAAATGCAAGAGCTAAGTATTCGAAGCAATAGAAAACAATGAAGTGTTGGGTTTGAATTTGGCGGGAAACAAACGAAAACGTAATCACGTGTTATCATTATCACGTGATCGTGACGTCACATGAATGCAGAGGCGGATTAAGGTAGTTGGAGGCCCCTGGCGATAAAAGGTTAGAGGTCCATGGGCTTAAGAGTCGAAAAACTAAAATAGTGAAAAGAGTCGCTTACTTTAAATTCTCAAAATAAAATGTATTGCTATAATAAAACTCATCGGCTAAAGAAAAATCTGAACTGTATATAAAAAAACATTAAAAACCTTATTTAAAAGCTTGCAGTTTTGCTATACAATTTGATTTCTCTATTTGGCAAATTCATCAATTATTTTTACCATATCTATTTTGTCCAAAACATTTTATTCTGTATATAATATGGCCATGTTGTTCAATTTCTCTTTTCTCCCACAGTACTTCTTAAATTAATTTTAACACTTTTTAAAACTAAAAAAAGATCATTCACCTGATACATCCGATATTGGTATTGTTAAAAATATTTTCAAAAGTTTTTCTACATTGGGATTTCTATTGCATCTCGATAAATTTCTAGCGGGAGTTTAATTGTATCTTTGTTTTCTTTTCATTTCTTGTTCAAAGGTGGCGTGGTTGGTTTGTCGCTGGCCTTTGCACTCATCAAGCTTGGGGCCCCTGGCGGCCGCCAGGTCCGACACACATGAATGCAGTCCATTGAATTAATCAAGAAAAACCATTTTCGAGAATCACGAGGGCAACCAGATTCTAGAAATATGGGAAGACAAGTTCTAACCGGATAAGCTCATTTTCCCAAATTAACAATGTCATAAACGAATTTTTTTTTTTTTACATCTGCTATTCTTTAAGTAGATAATCTTCAGCGAAAGTATTCGTACGCCCATTCAAGCAATTAATTATCCAATAACAGGCATCCAACAATTTACGATTCGTAGTAAAAAATTGCAACTCTTCTCCTTGGGTATCTCAAACTTAATCTCTCTGTCCTACTCGATGACAGTCCACATAATGTCTTAATCCCGGTTGATCAGACCCAGTCGCTCCTGTCCTCTTCCCGTAATGCATTGCACCCATTCATCTTTCGGCTCTTAACGAACTTGCACCCCCTTCATTTCGAACGATGAAAGAAAAAACAGAAAATTTTCAGGAAGTGACCTCCCCCCACCCCATCTAAAAAGTCAAGGTGCAGCAGCATGTGGGCAGCATCTTGTCACGCGCCCTCCAAGAGGAAGAGGGTGCGAAAAAGTAAAAATAAAAAACAGGTGTCGGGAGGGGGAGTTTTTCCTCTACAAACTGCACCCCGGGGGGACTTTTTATTTGTTTGTTTTTGTCGTTTTCTTTTGCAGAGCCGCTCCTGTCGTTAAATCCGCCTTTGAAGGGTTTTTCGAATCTCAAAGGCAGCTGTGTTGAACGTTATGGGTTTTCAGGGTGTGTTCCGTTTTGAATTGCCTTTTCATGACAGCTTTATTAAAGCTTTTGGTATAATGTACCACTGCTAAAGCTGTCGTAAAACGGGTAATTTTGGGTTCTAAATTCTACGCAAGTGATGAGGATTTGTCTACACAATACATAAGTACTCTTGTGTTGCAATACTTCAAAGAGGAGGAAGTTTTGACTGTTCATCCTGTATAATATTAAGAAAAAAGAAAGTATAGTCGGACCCGATTCAGCGAACCCCTATTTAACGAATTTTTTTCTTTCCCTGATTAAAATGAAGGCAAAACCCCCATTAAACGAACCCCGAATTAAAGAATCATTTCAGCAGCTTAAAAGAGGTTTATATTAGAAATTAAACGAGTCTTACAGTAATCGTATATGATGTGTAACATCCGACATTTTATCGTGGTAAATACGCAATAGTAACTGAAATCCTGAAAAAACTTAATCGGGTACGATTGGAAATAATTTTCTATCCAATAATTATATCTTAAATGAAAATATTATTTAATTAACACAAGGAGTAATGCAATTTTTTTTATCAAAATTAATTATTTTTGTTCAATTTGAGGAAAGAGTGGAGACAATAGACTTATAACTAAAATAGGACACATATACTTCTGATTTCAAACTATTTAAAAACCGTTGAAAAAAAAGCGTAAATAAGAATACCACTGTTAGTTGTCGAAACATTTCGATTTGTGTTCATCATTCAAAAAAGCTGTGAGAGGCTCAGCTTCTGGCAAATTGAAGTTAACGTTAAAATCACCTTCGGTACATGGTAAAAGTACAAAATGCAGGAAATTTTTAATATTTTGAATCGTTTGATTTGGAGAAATGTACACTACAGCCGAAATCACTGTCCTCATATTTCATACACAACGAGCCCTGAGACTGACAATTGAGCGAAAGAATCGCAAGTTTATCCTGGATGAAGTCTAATAAGACTTGATGGCATATGCGAAGTGGATTTAGAGTCAAGAAAATGAAACTGAGTTTTTGAATTCGAATCTTTTGAAATGCTACATTTTGGCTGGTGGCTTGATGGCTACTAGAGTTGGATCCTGATGCGAGAGTAGCGATGAGACACCACGAAGCGCTCTGATCGGTCAAATCAAATCGTGCGCGCTTCCCCGACTTCCTGTTACATATTCCCGTCCCTTTTCAAGAAATCACTCCTACTAATTTCCAGCAACCGAGAGGAAAGATGTTACACATCAAAAATCGGATTTCTTTTTCTTTCAAATGGCATTTCCTTTTTGTCCGTAACAGAAAAACTTTTCTTGCAAGAATCAAATTTCGGGGAAAGAGGGTGCGGGCCTTTATTAGACTTTACTGCTGAAGATGCGTCATGAGTGTAACTTATCGTGTGAGTCTTGAATAGGACGTGGAATTCCTTTCTTATCTCATCCCAATCCACAATGGAGGGGTACTTTAGTTTTCAACGATCACATGATACATTTGATGACGGACTACCTATTTGTGCAACTGAAATTGAAGAAGCTAATGAATAGCGGTTCTAATGCAGAAATTAATAATAAAACTGCTACATTTTATTATGTTTTACAATGTTTGAAAACGTACCTCTCTTATGCAGCAGGATGCAAATGATGCAGTACTTTCTTCTCTGCATAGAGTCGAAAAAGAACTCTTTCGAGTCGAATTCAATCAAAAAGATTTTCAAACACATCTATTGATCAGCATATTAACTGGTGCGTAATAATGATCTAATGGTAGTTTTAGCTGTTGAATAAAAAATGTACAATTTCAAACTACGGGTATTTTTTTGTGTGTCGTTGCTTATAGAATTTCCAAACAATAAGTGCAAAAAATTTGTATTTTATTTGAACCCCGATATAACGAATAACCCCGAAGAAACGAATAAAACGTTCTCTCCTGATGGATACGTTAAATCGGGGTCCGACGGTTTACACCAGGGGTGGACAGATTTTTCGAGGGTACGGACTACTTCTAATTTTTTCAAGGTGCTGCGGTCCACCCAGTGGCGTAGGTGTAGCGAGCTAAAAGAAAGTATACAAAACAGTCGGACCTCTATTTTACGAATTTCCCTACTTCATGAACTTTTTCCCGGAATCGAGAACATTTTACGTTTTTCTTTGTAAAATGGCCTCCAAAAATAGCGAAGTGCATTTTTTATTCAACGAAATTTTCTCTTATAATTCGATTTTTTCCCTCCGTATTTTTAAATCGTATTTACTCGAATTTAAGCCGCACTCCCCCCCCCCCCATTGTTAATGCTTCTGAAAATCGGGTGTGGCTTAGAATCGAAGGGGGAAAATGTGTTGGATGGGGTATTTAGAGCAATTACAGTTTCTACATGTATTTAAAACTTTTAATACTGATAAAATAACTATCGAAAACTCCGGCGTATAACGCTCACCTATACTTTCAAGCTTCAATTTTTTGCTTTAGGTATATTCGCCGTATAATACGCACCCCCAGTTTTACGAAGAAACTAGAAATATGCGTGTGCAATTCTTTTATATTTTGAAGTCATTTATTCGAGTTATTATTCCAAGTTGTAGAAAAAAATAGAATGCTTCAAGAGCTCTCTACAATCCCTTACATTCATAAAGAATGTCATTTCTCTTAAATAAAGAGTATTTCGATATATGTAGAAGCCTAATTTTTTTCTGCTTAACTTTTTTTTTTGAAGCTGTCATTTTTATACGGGGCGTATGACGCGCACCCGTAAATTTCGATCGCATTTTTCGTGTTCCAAGTTCACGTTATACGCCGGATTTTACGGTAGTTATTCACTTCTTTAGTTTTCCTTTTAAATTTAATTTCGTACAATTGTATATCGATAAACCACATTTTCAATGTTCACAAATTCTTGTTGAGAATTTGGGATGGGGCTTAGATTCGAATAAATACGGTATTTCTAGACCTTGGCACAATGGAATGATTTTTAGGTCTTACTGAAGGCAATCACCCCAAAATGTCTTGGCGGTCCACCGTTCGATCGCGATCGACTTATGCCCACCCCGGGTTGCCACATCTTGGATTGCGCATAAGGACTCTAGCTAGTCGCAACCTTTCCCGAAGATTTTTTTTAACTCTTAAAATTTTTTTCTATTAAATGTTCAGATTTTCTTTTAACATAATTGATTAACAGCACTTATAATTTGAAACATAACTTATCGCAGTGTTCAATTTATTTGGTACTAACCATTATTTTTCACGAACTTTGGAATGCAGTGGCGCGCACGAGTGGGGTTTGGGGGTTCAAGCTCCTTCAAAAAGCCAACAGATTTTTAATTTGTATCATAAATATTACGTCTTCATGAGCTTCATCCACGCTTTTTTTAAAAAAAATATATAACCCCTTCTATATGGAAATAGTCTGTGTATGCCTACCACGTTAGATCCATCAACGGTTTGTAATAAAATAATGCAAAGCAGCTTTGAAAAAAAAAGTTTTTGGTGCTTAGTTTTTAAAGAATATTATCAACGAATATAATTATTGCTAACACAAAACGCGGGAAAATTCTGTTAATTATCCAAATAGATTACAACGGATTTTTCATAGATCATATTAAATTTTATCATAGTGAAAGTTTTAATTACGTTTATACATATGTAGTAACGCACACAGGAATATTTCAAGGGGGGGGGGGTCCAAGGTCGAAAGTCCACTGTTCTCGTACCATGCTTCAATACGCCGCCCAACATATTCTTTTAATTTTTTCGATATTCGGGAACAAAAAACAATAAAAAAAATTAATTATTAAATGAATAATTAGCGTTAATTAATAAAAGTAACTATTAAAACAAATAATTAATTTTTGCATACTATATACATAGAATTATAACTCCCCCCTTGTGTGCGGCACTGTACATATGTTATCAGTGTGCATTTAATTACCATAAATGAAAAAAGCATACATATAACAAAAATCGAAATATTATTTATTTTTAAATGGTATCTCTAAGCAGTTCCAATGAAAGACTATTTACTATCTTCTCTTGTAGTTCTTGGTTTTCTTCAGTCTATGCGATTACTAACAATTTTACAGCTTCCGCTTATCGCTCTACTAACCACTGGCAAGCTAAAATTCAAAACATTTCATAAATAATTTTCCCATTTTTAACACGTAAAGGGATCGCTCATTTAGCATTACGAGATAGTAGAAAAATGGCGAAACACATTTTATATCAGAAAAAAACGTATCAACTCTGATAAAATATGTTGCTCTCTATGGCATAGCGAAGCCGGAATATAATAATGTTGAAGTACTTAAATATCTGAAAATATTTCGAATTTTGTGGTCCGGTTCATTTACAATACGTGAAAATAATCTTAACCTCCCCCTTCTGAACGCAACCTTGGCAATCTGAATAGTAATCTAAACTAAGACTAAACGGGTGAAATGAATATTTATTTCGAGTGCATCACAAAATGATAAAATGTTCAACGAGAACCGCAAAGGGCAACGACTTCTGCATTCACGACGTATGGCAATGATTTAAAAAAAGTGAATTTGAGGAATTTCGCTTAATGAGCTTTCTAGAATTTAAATGTGTGGTTTTTAAAGTTTTTTTTCCCCCTTGAAATTTCTTTATTTATTTTGAGAGAAAGTAATCAATGTTTTTTTTAAAAATATAGATTAAACTTAGAAGCAAATATTTGGGTTCATGGAATTTTTAACGTCCGGTTTTTTTTTTTTTTAAAAAAAGGTGGAAAATTGTGCTGTTCAATGTTTTTAATTTAGAATTTTAATTTGTTTATCATATTTTAAATTCCATTATCGGTATCAAGGGTTTCGATACAGGTCACTTTTTCATTAAAATACCGTAGACATTGGTAAATTAGAATTAAAAATTTTAATCAAGGCTTCCAAATTACGGAAATGCGTATCTATTGGATTATTCCTTCGTTGTGGTTTTTTCTAATATTAAAAATTATATTGCTTAGAGATATTCACTTTGAACTCGCATGTTCATTCATGATCTTGGAAATATATTTCAGAATTAATGGTTTTCTAAAATCTCTCTGGATGAATATTCTTTATTTTTTCGATATATTTTGAAATAAGTAAATGTAAAATTATCAAAATTCATTTATACGACAAATTTTAGGCAATTATAAAGCACTTTTTGAGTGTCTCTCCAATTCTGAGTATTTTGTCATTTTTATATTAATGTAAATCATTATTCAATGGTGCTTCCAAATAAAATTCAAAATACAGTTTTTGAGTTTGAAAAGTGGTTTACCCAGCGATACTCCACCTGTGGCCCGCCGGACTTTTCTGAGTGGCCCACTCTTGACCCATTGCCCTAAAAAATTCAATTATTTAAGAACAATGTATTAAAAATTAGCGGGGAATCCTCTCAATCAAGCAATCAAATCGATCCATTTTGCTGTCGATGTCGTACGAGTGCGAATTGCGAGATTTTTTTTTTTCCATTTAAAACTGTAGCGGTTAGTACGAACAAGTAACTGTGAAATAGGGAATGAACTGGAGTAGTGACCACATTTTATATATGGGTGAAACGTGTTTTTAATTATAAACAAATAATACTGATTTCAGTCTGGAATTCAGTCAAAACTCCTCTTTGCTGCTATTTTGCATTTGATTAATTAGTGTTTGAAATAAAAAACAATAGAGGTTTGTCAAAAGAAAAAAATCAAATAATCAAACGGCTTGGTAGTTTTGTTTTGTTGGTATGGTTATGATTGAAAGGGAACCGAAACTACCCCAAGACTGAGTAAAAAATGCATAAAAACGAAGAAAAGTTTTATGCGTGTTTGATACAGATTTATATAGTATTAAAAGCCAAAAATGAGTTTTAATATTTTGATCAATTTTCCACATTTTAGGTATTTAATATTGATTGGTCTTATGGTGTTTTTTCCTTTAATCCTCATGTTGCGGCCCGCATGAAATATCTGCCATATGTATGCGTCCCGGCAGGGAAAAAGGTTGAGTATCTCTGGATTAATGGTTCAAAATTCCTGCATGAAAAAAGTGTCTCGGTCTGTGGTGCACAAAAGGATCCTTGTGGGTCTAGACTCTCCCCCAAAGCCTTTGATTTTTTTTCGATTAATTATAATCCTATGTATATAGTACATAAAATTTAATAAAGTGTTTAATTTTATAATTAATCCTATTTATGTAATCAATAACTAATTTTTTTCTGTTTTTGTTCCCAAAAGTCGACAAAATCAAAATAATATGTTTAGAAGGCGTATTGGTGCATGATACGAGAATGGTGGATTTTCGACCCTGGGCTCCCCTTCCCCTTAAAAAACTCCTGGACTCGGTAACCGAGTACCGATAGTCTTGAGTTCGTGTCTGGCGTTATTACTGTGGTTCGAGTCCTTGAACTACTGAAACCCATCGTTTAGAGTCGTGTAAAGGACCGACGCACATGAAATCTATCGAGGCTCAATGTCCTCATATTGACGGAGCCTGAGTCTAGCTTAGATATTTTCCTGGTCACTTGACAGTGGTTCAAAGTTACAAGGTCCATTGTCAATAGCTTTTGTGTAATTTCAAAGTGCAACGTTAATAATTAACCAGTAAATCATGCATACAAAGAAGAAACAACTTACATGCAATTGTAATTTAAATGCTAATCTAAGTCAAAAATAATAAGCCAAAATAGTAATGTATTCTTAAAAGTAATATTATAGAATTAACTATTGCTACTATTTGATTATCTAAAAACTCTTAGAAATTGTAAGCAAACATAAATTGATCGTTTATTTTTCTGATATAAAACCACTATTTATAAATTCCTTACAAATTTCAAATTGGTTCATGTGTCTTATCTGTCTGGTAATCAATGAATCTCGATGATGTACTTCTGGAGGAACTATAACCTCATATAACTAAGAGATTAGAGCTACATTTTTGGAGAACAGCAGCTGACAGCTATTGGGTCTTGTATTTTTAACTCAGTTTCGCCCAAGTCTTGTATATGGAACAATAGGGTGCCTGAAATTTGATTATACCTTATCCTCTCTGCTTTCTAGTAGAAATTTGACGTAACCCTCGTTTTCTGACTGTAATTCGAAGATGCCAATAACCTAAGACGCTGTCTAGTGCTGCGTTAATTGAATTGAAAGAAAAGCAGCCAACCAATCAAAATTGATGATTTCCACCGTAATCTACTGAAACCTGTGCCGTTTTCTCTTTTCTTTTTACCCACTCTTTCAAGTTAACAAAAAACTGCGAATTAAAAGAAATTGTAAGCTCCTAAAAAACCCTCCGGCGGCCACACAAGGCTGTAGTTTTCTTGCACTTTCAAACGAAACCGAAGTCGGCGACAGTAGACATCACTAATTACCGATTTGGGAGCCCCCTTATCGAGAGGATGCATCGGAGGATACGCGCATTTTTCTGTGCCACCGACATCAACATTCCGGCTGGAATTACATGGCGGTTTTACTTTTCCAACGCGGGATACGCTCCACAGATTCACTGAGCTCTACTGTGCCAGTATCCTAATTCACATTGTGAGAGTACGCTTCTTTTTTCAAGACCACGGAAAGACTTTTATTAAATCAGATATCGAAGAAGGCAGGTCTTGGGTTGCTTTAGTGAAAGGCAAATTTTTGAATGGAGGAGCTATGATTTCAAGGACTTTAGCACATTTTTTCTTCTCTCCGTCACATGCTACATTAATTTCTTACAATTTAAATTTCGTCCCTTGTCAAATCGGTTCTGCTATTCTAATCACAGGATGTTCCGATCAAAAGTTTCTTTTTTTGTGAATATGAGTGTGCTTCTGAGTTGAGGAAGAGAAGCAATTGAACAAGCATGGTTAATCCGTAGGTGTATATAAGAAATATGTTCGGCCGCCAATAGTGCGGCAGCGTTAGAGTTGTGGTTATGGTCACGAACTCGTGGCTGGAGAGTCCCGAAGATATTGAAGACCCGCCGGGGAGGGGGGGCGGCTGTGCGCCCCTTTGGTGTGATTCTGTTGTTGGAGAGAGGGTTACTAGAGAGCTCATGTGTCGTCCTGGTCACCTGTCGGAAGTTCAAAGAACGAGGTCCGTTGCCAATAGCTCTCGTGTTGCCTTACAGTGTAACGTTAATATAACTCTCTCTCGGCTGCTAGTGTGGCTGTGGTAGCCTAGTGGTCAAGGATCGTGGCTGGCTTGTCACGAATTCGAGCCCAGTACCACTAAAGACAGGGACGTCTTAAGGAATGGGCCGCCTGGGCCCAGTGCCTCATTCTCGGTGGGGGCCTCGTTTCGTGATCCGGATCATGATCCGCAAAAATTATCCGGATAGTTTCAATGTGGTCAAATATGATTCCGGGAACAAATATGAACAGAGAATTTCAAACTGCATGTCAAATGGCAGAAGTGGTAGGGCTGTATTGTTATGTAAGGACCGTTGTCCATGTCTTGGCCTAGGTCGAATACCATAAACATTCATTCAACTCATTTAGTTGAAATGGGGCCATCTGTTGAGCCGGTTTGTGCCTAGCTTTTTGAGCACCATAAAGTGCGTCGTGCACATTTGTTTCAAATTACCGTTTGAACGAGTATTTGGCAATGCTTGCTGTCTGCTTTTAAAGATCTCAGGCAGGACCTACTTTTGCATAGGGGCCCAGGGCCTCAAGGAGTCATAAGACGTCCCTGACTAAAGACCCGCCATATAGGGGAACGATGCACTTAAAATCTGTCGAGAGCTCAAACGTCCTCCCGTTGATGTGGTGTGGTAGTTTGGAGAGCGGATACCAGCTCAGGTCTCGTCCTCGTCACTTGACCATGATTCAAAATTACAAGGCCTGTCGCCAAAAGCCCTCGTGTAGCTGAACAGTGCGACGTTAATGTTCACTCACTCGGCTGCTAGTATCCGGAATTGTTGTAGCATAAAGCTCGTGGCCGCGGCAATATTCTGTCGATATGGGCTTGATTCCCGATTTTATTATAAGCTTCTCATGTAGAGACTAATGCACGTTAAATCTACCGGGGCCGAAGGCCCTCACGGTGACCTTGGCTAGGATGTGGAGAACGAGGTGCCAGTTTAAGGGATCGTATTCGTCATCGCACCAAAATTCAAAATTACGAGGCAAATCAAGTCGAATTTCTTTCTCGGGAACTCCAGATTTTCGGAACAAAAAACAACTTGCTTTTTATTCGTATAAATCAAGGGTGCCAAACTCAAAGGCTTACTTAGTCCAAACAAAAAAGGTTTAACTTTAGATGGGCCGCAAAAAAAATCCATATTCATAGAAACGTAGGTTTATTTTGAATAGTACATTATAATAAATATACATAAGAGAATAAGAAAAAATTAATGTTTACCTCCGGACACTTAACATCTCTTCTTTACAACTATCTTTACTTTTTCGGGAGAAATTTTGTTCGCAGTAATTATTTTCAAAACTAACCCAAGGTTAGAACAGGCTGCAAAATTGCTCGTTGCGGACCACTCTTGGTGTAAATGTTCTTTTTCTGGTATAATCACGATAGCCGAGTGGTCATGGTTGGCAAGTCATGACCATCGTTGCCGAGACGTTGCTTCGAGATCTGATGTCATTAAGGACCCTCCACGTAGAGATGCTGATGCAGGTTGAATTTGTCGAAGTTAAGAGTCCTCATGTCATCAAAAGCCTTGGTGTAGATTCAAGGTGTGATGTTAGTAAACATTCAGAACGTGATTAAAAAAGGCGAAATATGTTTTTAATAGTCCATTCTCTTATTATGACAATGGTAATTTTATCGATAAGGTTATACGTTAAAAAAATCAAATTTCACATACTCTGAATTTTCACAGTTTAAATCAGGGGTACTCAGCCTTTTTTCCACCGGGCCACAAACATGTGACATCCATTTCATGCGGGCCGCAACATGGGGATTAATGGGAAGAGGGGTGCTATAAGACAAAAAATATTTAAAATGTGAAAAATTGATCAAAACATTCGTTTTTGAATTTTATTATTTTTTTTCTATATTTAACTCCTTGCCAAATACTCACAAAAAAAAACGGTTTTACTTATTTTTATCGAGTTATAATATAGTTTCGATTTCCTTTCATCTGTGATCAAAAGCCTTTTGTTTACACTCAACTGTCATACAAAAAGTCAACTTTGATAATTTTTTTACTTTTTATTACCAACATGAATTTATCGAATACAGGATGGTAGCAAAAAGTATTTGCTGAATTCCAGACTGAAATGAGTATTGTTTGTTTAAAAATAGTCAGACTTGCTCGTGCATTTTTTAAATTTATTTAAATAATTTCTTTAATTTTACTAAAACAAATAATTCTTTTCAGAACGAAAGATCATTATTTTAATGGATGGTAAAGTAATAAATACTGATCTTATAATAGCAAAATATTGTGTGTAAAACTAAAAATCCTCACACTAAAAAGTAAAAGATATCTGTGAAAAAATAATTGAATTTTCTTATGCCACTCAGAAAAACCCGGTGGGCCACATGCGGCCCGCAGGTTGAGTATCGCTGGTTTAAATTATATCTCTCGTAAACTCAATTGGTAAATGATGGGATGATGTTTCCAATTATTTTTTACACGGTCGCAGTCATCAAATGGGGAGGGCCAGAACTTCGTTTTGCTGTGATTTTGATACCCCATCTACTTGTTCGAGTCCTAACTTCGATAAAGATCTGGCCTATTGTGTAATGGAGACTACTTGAGTTCTTTGGTATGATATAAAAGGAGAATGAGATAGCTGAAATGTTGTTCTCATTATCTGACCCGGTTATCTATCCCTCGTCCAGCGTTAATACAACTAAATCTAACTTGTGAGTGGGTATCGGTGTTGTACACAGACCTCTCTTATGGGATGAGGAGGGGGGCATTTACATTAAAAAAACAGGTAAATGAAAGCCTGAGGGGGTCTTCTCTATCGCGCGTGTGTGTAGGGGTGTACGCGCCATTGATAGGTGTGTATTCATACTTGCCATCAAGGTAACTGACTCAGCAGAAACTTAGAATCAGTCTTAAAATAAATATGACAAAAATCAGTATAGTATCACTGCTAATTTTTTTTAAAAATCAGTATAATGCGTTTTTTTTTTGAATGAGTATTTTTTAGTCGGATACATTCCACATTATTAATGTGGTTTAATCGCAGTTAATTGCTCAGTGTGCAATTCGGGAGGAGATAGAACGTATATCCTCATTATTCTTGGGGGAATTGGCTTCAGTCCAAATGCGACTTGAATGTGAGAACCCTTGCGCAATTCGCATGTGTGTGTGTGGTTAAAAAACCACAATTATTTCTTAAAACTCGAGTCTCACGGGAACCCTTGGCATGTTTATGTTTCTTTATCTTAACTCTATCCCGGAGAGTTCTAAATGGAGGTATCCAAAATATTTAGAACACAAGCAAGCAACGGGCATAAACCTCTTGTAGGCTCTGTTGGGAAGAGGATTGCATATCCGATGTACAATGCATTTGAAAATGTAAGTAGGTAATTCAAAAAATTTTGACATTAAATTTTTTTGACGGCAAATCAAAAACATGGAACTTTAAGAGGAAGAAAATATCTTAGGGAAAAAGGTCGTCAGCGTGGCTGAATTTCCATAAAATTTTTAGAGGATTTTGAGTCCGAAGCATAGAAGAATGAAGTAAAACAGCGTTTATAGTATTTTCAGGTTCATCAAAATGTTTTCAAGTCAACAATTTGCAAATGAATTGCAATGCATATATTGGATACACGAGTATTCTTGCAAATTCTGATTATTTTTAGCGCGTTTTTCACGTAGTGGAACAAAACCGCTATTAGGACGCAAATTTCGTCTTCGTCTTTGTTCCATATTTTGTCGTACCTTTTTCTCAGCCAATAAGCAACCAATTGACCTCGGGTTTTCGGCATTTGGTCGCATTTGTGCCCTAGATGAGCCGAATCATATTTAAATTTTCCCATAGTTTTCTCGAATTTTCCTACAACGTTTCCTGAATTTCGCTAGTTTATAACAAAATTTTCTCAAATTTTACCTAGGAAATTTATTGTTTGCAAAAAGTTTTTAGATTTGTGTCTATATTTCTTT